>QVOA01014484.1:0-12876 GCA_014825685.1 Pseudomyrmex cubaensis
ACAAATTATTAGTTACATTATAATTTATGTACCTTTATTATGTATGTAATATTGATTACAGCAGCTTAACTGTAACTTATTCGACGTTAGCAGCTTTTAGTGGACATACATAAAACTTTGCAGGTAATCAAAAGTAAAAGTATTACATAATTTTCACAATATTGTTATTTTAAATAGTGTATGCACATAAACTGTAAATACTGATTATCTCTAAGAATAACTACACAAATGCGCTATTAAACAATTATTGGTGAAATTACAGTCTATGGTCATCTTTTCCGTATAGCCATAATACCCCCATTTACCCTAATTGAAGGTGAAACGGCGCGATATATCTCGCGCGCAAATTCGAGGAGGAAGTAACAGATATCTCGCAAGTTAGTTCGCGAGTCAAAATCCTTGGCTGCGCCAAGAAGAATGGTGAAAAAATGCAGACGGTGCGATAACTCAACGCTTTCCAACCTAATATAATATAAGAGAAAGCGAGAAGTGTGAGAATAATGGTAACGCCGCGAGCGCACGGTCGAAAACTTCGCCTCGAACGGCGCTTTTGAAGAATGTTTGCCGTTATTGAACATCGACAACTTGAAATTCACACAATAGCACAGGTCAAATTCTGCTCCGCACAATACTTCCGATATATATATATATACCGCGCGTTTCTCCCTCTATCGAATTTTTATCGGCCGTGTGCATTGCGCGTAAGTTCGACACACACACACACATACACGAATTTCAACTATTTGTCCACGTTTCACTTGTTCGTTCTTAACAAAATAAAAAATGTACAATCGACAAAAAACTAACACGGCTTAGTTTCGTTTCCAATTAAAAATTAAATAGCGTGCAATAATTAGTAACACACAATTTTCATACATTCTCAATTTTTTATGTCACAGATATTTTTCATCAGCTGTTATTATCTGCATCTATGTGCAATGCGCAAATTTTAAATGACGCAAACTCTTATTTCATTATTATTATAGCATACTCTTTATTGACACAAAACAGAAGCGACACTGTTTGCGCCATTGTGTAACGCACCTGAGCGCGCGAATTTCAATCGATTAGATTTGTTATCTTTGAATGCTAATAACTCAAAAAATTATTACAGCCTTGACATTTTGATATTAGGATTTTTGTCTTACAATGAACTCGAAAATCTGCTGGTAAAAGGAAATACGGTAGTTGTGGGACACCCTGTACATATTTTTTGCTAATCGAACTTTGTTCACTGACATTCTCGTTGTTGAAAGCAAAAGTGTGCTCGCGTTTACGTGATTTCTTCATTAATCAATTTGCGAGAAAGAAACGCGATACGCAGCGCAACGGATAATCACGTTTCGCTTAATTTTTCCGTAGAATCGACAAACTAGTTTCAACTCTTTCAAACAAATCCGTCGTCCGCTGTGCAAATATGCAGGAGATCGAATGGTTGATTAAGCGTAACGTTCGTACACAACAAATCGATCATCAGTCTGCTAAATACTACAGTTAACAATTGTGATCTTATTAATTAACAGCGATGCTCCGTGATTACGAATTTAACGCTATATACATCGAATCAAACAGCGTCCTCCCGTGTTATTATTAACACATTAAATTACGCGAGCTTAACGAGCGGCGAGTTTCTCCGCGCTTTCTGAACGTCGTAATTTTTCATCATTGTTTTTATTTGACATGAAAAACGTTAAACGACGACCATTTTCAACGTCCCGCCGCGAGAACTTTTGTCTCAGATTTCAGCGAGAAATTTGCTTTTTGATGTTTCGCAGTTACGGTCGAAATTACCTCATGAGAGATAGAGCTTTTATTACATTCTTTTATTACTTTATGCGTAATGCATTTCGCTCACACACACACACACACACATTGTGTGTCTCCGCGTCATTTTACACCTCTTACATCTTTATTCCATTCGCGCGGACGAGTCGCCTTTTGATCGCACGGTAACGCGCATTGAAATATTAAAACGATTCAACGTTGCGCAAATATAAATGATTAGTTTGTACGCGAGCGTACAAAGATAAATAATAAATCGAGGAGGATGCGAGAAAGCGCGCGCGAGAGTTCTCTTATGTATTATGTATATACCGTATAATATGGCGATCGGTTGCCGAATTGGAGCGAGCAAATCTTTGCCGCTCCAGGAGATGCACCGCCGCTCGATCTCCGATGCGCGCGAAAAGACGTATGTATTATAATATTCCATTATTCAGTTCGTGTCGTTTGTCATTCCGAATTATTAAAACGAGACGATCGCCGCCGAGCGTAATGAAATCGCAGACGGAAACACAGTTTCGGGGGCACGCACACGTTATCGCGCATGTTTAATTAAATCAATCGATCAGTTTACTTCCAGCGTTTTGACTTCGAAAGAGGTCGTCGCGACCCGTTTGCCGGCACTTTCTTCATTCAATGTGTCAAATTTCCGCGTCGCGATAATTAATTTATATTAATCACGGCGTATAAAATTCTATGCCCGCCGCGTCTCGCGCGTCCACTCGGCGCAATCCAACGGCTTTTCAAACTTTTTAATCGGTTTCCGCAAGTTTTCTCTTCCGGATAACGCCGTTCTTTTTCCCACAGAGCTCTCTCTCTCTCTCTCTCTCTCTCTCCGTTCCCTCCTCCCACCTGGCTGCAATAATACAACTTTATCCACGCATCCGCGGGAAACGGCACTTGATTGTGAAACCGCAACGCGAGCATCAAGGCAGCCGTGAGATACAATTTTATTTTGTACATTTTTCCGTCGTGCTCTTTATTCTCCGACAAGTAAAATACGGTGCATATACACAGAGAGAGAGAGAGATCCGTGCTACAAATCATATTTTGAATTGCTTAAAATTTTTATCCGCGAGATACTTAAATCGCTACGATAAATTTTCTTATTCCTTACGAAAAATATTTTTTTTTTTTTTTTTTTTTTTAAGAAATTGCGCATTTGCGAATATATATATATGTATTCATCTCGGTGAATATTTCTCGAATATATTGTACGTATATATTTGCAGCATAATAACGTCGTTAGCGAAGTTTCGAGAAGTCAAACTTGCCGACTCGGCCCGTATATTTCTCATTTTGCTTGAAATGACAACCCCAATATTGTAAAGTGCACCCTCTGAATTGTTAATTAAATGTTAACCGGGATTAGTGGCGGGAGTAGCGGTGTGGTTGACGAAAATTCTACTTTCTGCCGCGAAGCATAATAAAGACATTTAGACGGAAAATTCCCGCGGGAATCTAATTATTGCGGACGAACTCGCGGTAAACACGAAAGTACTTCAAGTACTCCACGCCACTGACACGGCACGTGAACTGCACGCTGAAAAACGAGACAATACGGATCACCGGAGCAATTAGGATCACTGTGCCAAGTTTACTTGTTACCAAGAAAAACCGAAAGTTGTGCATGCGGCAATAAAACAAGCAAGTAGTACAAAAACACTTTACGTCATTGGCAAGGAAGAGGGAGGCGTAAAATCGAAGCTTGATGAGAAAGTTAAGAAGAGCAAGAGCGGAGCAGAAGGTAAAAAGTTAACGCGATAAATCAACAATCTTCCCCGGTCTCCTGAAGCGCGCGTTCATCGTTCATCATTTCTCGCACGGATTTTGGATAGTCGCGATTAACTAAACATAATAAATTGCGCGATAAAATTGATGTCTAACACGTTATCGTAAACTATCTGACGTTTGGAATGAAAGCAATATTTTCGCGCGTGAAAAACAAACTAGATGCTCCGGCAAATTTTTTTCAAAATCTCGGATTAGTAGTATAAAATATATGTATACGCACACACAACACAAATACATAAACGGATCTATATTATAAACTAAATCAAGAAATAAGATTTTGAGAGCTATACGTTGAAATATATTTTTAACGTGTAATTTAAGACTTAGTTAGCGTTTTGTAAAAAAAAAAAAAAAAAAAAAAACTAGGCGTTTACAAACGCGCGTTACAAAACGTTTCTTGTGAATCAGGTCTGATACATATGGAGAATTCGAATTGAATAACAATAAAATTCATACAAAATGCTACTTTGCATCACATATATATATATGAATTATTTATTTTACCTTTCAATGAAATTTAAAAACTCCTATCGCAAAAAAAGACACCTTGACCAAGAGGTGGATCGAACCCGGATTTCCCGCATTCCGTGCAATCGCTTTCCCAATTCGTTGGGTACCCCAAGGCACTAAGTGAATTTCTCGCAATATTAGAATATGATCCAAGTATAATAACGCAATCTTCGTAAAATATAATCAAATAATTAAAAGGATTAAAATTTGTATTAACTAGTATCGTAAATAATTTAACAAATATAATAATCACATGTTGTTAGAAAAATTACATTTACTATTTATTTAAAAAAAAAAACTACGAGAAAATAGAAAAATTGGAGAAAAGTCATCAAATGTTGATTATATTGTTTTCAAGAAGCGTGTAATTGCGAACGATTGATTTCTACCGACTTCCTTTTTAAATAATGAACAAGCAATAAAATTAATGGCCGTCACTACCATTAAAACAATATACATATATATATGTATACAAGCGATATATAGGTCAAATGCACTTCTTATTTTTAAGAAAGAAGATTTAGAGAGCGCGAGAGACTGTTGACAGAACTAGTAATCGCGCAACGTCACGAGTTTTTAAATGTAGAAAGCCCGGGAAAACTTAGAAAACTTAGAATCAGCGAGTGGATTCGTGATGAATATGAAGCCGGAATGCGTTAAAAACTCTACCCGGGCCGCAACTTCATCCCGTCGCAACTTTATCTCTTTTGATGAACGCGAATTTTTAACTTCGCCACATATCAGCATGCTCCCGACTCGTACTCAACTTTTATTACGTCGACGAGCTGTCATCTACCGGGCTTGCGAGCTGCAAGAAATTTCGCCTACTTCACGGAAACGTCTCTGAAGTAGAATTTTTCATAAAGCGGAATGTAAACGGCTCTCAAGATATTTAACCAAGAAGAATAACTAAATAGGGAAAGATGTAGATATATAGACAAGGCAGTGCGCGCACAAGTATAGTGTGTGTGTTTTAATCATTAATAAAAATGCTCTCCAGAAACTAAAACTCCGACATTTCGTTTTTTTTTTTTTTGAATCATTTGCAGATTACAAAAATTGCTCGTAATTTAAACAATTTAAAAAAAAAAAGTATATTTATTTAATTGTGCTACAAGTTTCAAACTAAAGATAAACTAATTGTCGCGCTTCGAATATAATAACTTTCCATATATTTAACAATTTAACGCGCGCAATTTGAGAACAGAAACGCCCCGGATGTATAAAATCGCATTTACTAGCAATCTAAAGGCAGAGCCAAGAAGTTGAGATAGCAATCGGAAAATCTATTTTCCGAAGGATACAGAGACCAGAGAAAACGGAGCGCGATGGTGAGGGATGCTTTTAGAACGAACATGCAAGGCGCAAATGCATCGCGCGAAGGGAAAAATGCGCGACGGGAACGCGGGGGCTGCCACCTTCTGGCGCGCGAAATTGCAGTTATCGACTCGTTAATCTCGCAGAAAGAGAGAGAAAGAGAGAGAGAAGAGAAAGGGTTATGTGAACTTTGTAAGCCGATCGGATAATTCCAACTGCAGAAAACTGTCTTGCCAGCGTGAGAAAAGCTCTGGTCGATAAACCGCGCTCCGCCCGCCGTCGGCGCGCTATTCTAAGATTCGCGTTGAAAATAAGCGATACTGGATAACGCGCGCGACTCTAAATATAGATCCGGAGTCGTGGTGGTCGACCGCTATTTCTCTCACGTACGAACGTGGATTGTAGAGACGATCCGCCTTCTCTTCTTTTGCGACGAAAACGTTTGCAAATCGATTCAAGCTCTTTTAACCAACGATCAAATTGACATGTATGTTTTTTTTTAATTTTTAATTGAATTGTTTACAGTAAATGAAATTGCATTCTACTAAGACGTTTATCTTTTCGCATATTTGTTACTGGAACATCTGCAATTTTTATCCGATAGCGTTTTTTTTCCGATATCTAATATGATCACTGAACGTCACATTTTATGTGAACTTTTCTGGAATTTAACGGAAACCTATTTGGAAATGAAAGAGCGGATACGATGTTCCGGTTGCTGAAATGTTTTTCCGTCAATGGAGTTTCCCTATGTGCACGGTCCGATAGTTCCGTTCAATCTGTCCTATGTACAAATGGGAAACGACCCCACAGAAGGTCTGATCGACGGTTTTTTCTTCGGAGAGATGGTCAAACGATTAGATTGGGATTAGACGTTGATATGGACCACAAAATCGAAAAAAAAAAGAAAAAAACCATTACGAGAGATAATAAAACTTGTTTGGGAAAAAAATGTATTTAACAAACGAATATTCGTGTGTGACTGTCGCACAGTTTATTTATACCGATTGATAAGAGAGTACACACAACACGCTTGCGCCATTTGGCGCAACGTTGTATTCGCTGCAGGTATATTGCATCTGGCCGCGCCGGCAGATTGAATAGAAATTCCTGTTGATTTCGACAAAGTGTATATTAATGCTGACGTTAAACGGGAACGATTATTAAACGCTTCTCGTTACGCGCACATCGTGTCATTCTGTTTCCATAAAACGGATAATTGAAAATCGGCTATCGAAGTCTCTCATCATTTCATGCTTCGGCGTGAACGATATATTGCGTCAACTAATTATCATAATAATCGTCAACCACTTATTGTAATAAGCTTTGCCAAAATGCTTTTTTTTTGTTTTCTGTATTTGCTCAAATACCAAATTAAAAAAGTCACGCAGTTCTCGAACTAGCCGAAGATTCGATCGAGCGCGTTTCTTGAATTTTCGCGATTTATCTCGCGACTTTATTTAAAAAACTTTCCGGCCGTTTTTCGCGTGTTTCTTTCGCGTGGTTGCTTTTCGCAAGAAGATTGTTCGCCGAAAACGCGCCGCCGGAAATCGAAGGTCCTCTTGGCTAAGTATAGACTCGCGTCGTTTCGAGCGTAAGTCTGGTCCGATGACGTCGAGAAGTGTCAGTGTGCTGGATCCCGACCGAGACTCCAGAAACGCGACGACGATTTCGAACGTATAGTCCGGATAGTAATCGCGATTCGTCGAGAGCGATTCTTTGTTCGAAATCATTTGCCAACTATTCTAGTCTCTCGTTGTTGGCGCCAATTGCGAAACGCGGATGAATGATCGATAACAACGGCCCGTGTGGAACGAGTTGCGGATCAAAAATCGTATTGGCGATCAGTCTACGACGCATCGGCAAATCGACAACAACGGAATTTTGCATCGTGAAAGTGCAACTATAGCACGAATAAGTTCGTGTTTTTCCTCCGGACGGGATTTTTGAATGGGTATCTGAATTTTATTTAATTTTTTACCGGTTTTTAAATACAAAACAAAAGGTTTATCCTGCAAGCAATTATCCAGCAGTATGTCGTCAACGAAAACTTTGATTGAGAGATTGGTAGGAATATAGCTTTATGTTCTTTTTTTTTTTTTACATTCAAGCAATAATTTTACAATAATTTTCATTATCACGCGGCAACATCAATAATTGTCTCTGCGCAAAAACAAATAAAAATTGAATTCTTAAAGTTGGACGGTTTTTTTTACATGAATGAACATGTAATTATTAAAAATGAGATGTGATTTCTTTCGTATCCAAGCAAAAAAGTGTTTGACAAGACGTGTAAAACGTGTAGTGTGTATAAATTGATTAATTAAACAAACATCCCAACAGGTATGTACATTTTCTCTTTAGCGTTTCTCTCCATCCTTCGGTGGTAAAATACGGATACGTGTGCGGGATGTTCTCTAGTGTCACTGTCTGTCTGAGCGAAATTAGGAAGATTTATCTTCTTCGTTCGCATCAGCGAGCGTACTTCGGGAGTTACGAGACATTAGTCGCTACACAAATTGCATGCCGCGCATCGTGGCTAGAGAAATTATTCGAACGTGCCTGTCGCTGTATGAGCAATTTAGGATTCGTTGATTAGCCACAGGTGCGCGGCAGATACCCATGATCATTCAAGATCTAGACCGGTCATTAGGTTTAACGAATTTAGGGGCGCGATGTCCGACCGTGATAACTCAAGATTGCGCACTTGCGTTAATTTATCCGCAAAAAAAACCTGCCATTAACTTTAGAAAGTCTTTAGTACGTACAAAAATCTATGTTCACATTGCACACCACTTTACATATAGTTATCAATCAATTTTTAATATTCTAATAAATCATTTAAATTGTTAATGTTTCAGTAAACTGTTTGGTTTAAAAATATATTTTATCAAAAAAGCTAAAACAATATATAAAAAAACTTTCAATGTTATTGTATTACAAAATGTGACATTTAACATTTGAAAAAATTAATTAGTATTTAAATATTCATGTATCTTTAAAATGTTTTGAATAATAACAAATATACAAAGACCGAATTAAAATCGAACGAAGGAGATGAAGAATACGGACGCGCTATTTTGTGGTAAAACGATAAATTTAGATTTTCGCAAAATCAAGGTATTCAATGACGCCACGTATCTTTCGCGGTTATATTATATATATCTATGTGAATAAATGTGTGTGTGTGTGTAAAGAAAAAAGGATTTAAACGTATTTCCGTTTTGAAAGAACGTTCGTGAAATTCTGCCGCGCGGACAAAGGAAAATGCTGAATCATTCGCGAAGCTGTTTATTTTGCTTCGCGAGAATAATGATGCGCCACGTGCAGCCGCGTTTTTCGCGAACGCATGACACTCGGGATTTCCGAATTCGCATTATGCGCCACCACCGGCTCGTTGCGCTTCAAACGAGAAAGACCGTCTTTCATAAATTAATATTAATAAATAAGTGAAGCAAAAATATATTCGACTATATATAATTCTTTTGTGTTGATTATAAATTATGTATGTATATATATATTATAAATTCCTAAATTACCTATTAACAACAAAGAGAACTTCTTTGTCACGATCTCCGTTTGTCATAGGATTCTTCGGTGACAACAATATAACAGCTGATATCATGACAAAGAGAACTTCTATTGTTGTCGCCAAAGAATTTTATTGACAAACGTAGATAAGTCATGATATTTCCCAATGAAAACGTTACTCGAATTATTGAGCCACATTGAGATTTATTTCTCGCGCGAAATATGAAACAAAGACTTGAACAATGTTAGACGAGTATCTCGCGCAGTGGGGATTCGATGTAGTCTCGAGGCTGACACGTGATCAAAGTGTCAGAATTAGCATCCCGTTTCATCCTCATGACGACGTCCATGAAAGTTGCTAATACAATCGTTGCTCGCCGCCTGTTGCACCCCAGTGGCGCGCGCGGAGGGAGGGAGGGAGGGAGGGAGGGAGCGAGTTCGCTTTAAGATCCAACAAGTGGTTCGTCTAACGGCAACAATGCTTCCTAATGTACTAGCTTTTGCCATTGTGTCGGCTCGGAAGCGTGATCGGTCCTCGACGTGCTGGTGACCTTCGACGTCAGCAACGTCAGCGCCGCGCGAGAAACTTGCGAAAGCCAAAACGAATTTGGCTCGGCTTCTGGCTACACGTATATCCGCTTCGAACAATCTCTTTGAACACTCCGCGTTTGATATATATTGATGTGCGCGGGTGATGTGTGCGTTCCGTGAATGTGTGTTTGAGACGTTATTTAAATTTATCCACCATCCTGCGCGAGACTTCGCGAAGAACATAGCTGGCCTTTTTCTACGTCACGATTGTTCATCTGCGGTGGAGTGCAATTAAATCGAACGTGTTGTTTTTATTTACTCAATTCGAGTTAATTGTGTCCGTTGGATGAATTTGACGCGAAACATAATTAAAATATTAATAACATAATTAATTTTTAATGGAATACTTGAAAATACTAAAAATATGTGCTAACGCTCGATTGAGAGTTCTTTTTTTTTTTTTTTTATTCATAGAATCTGATATGATCTTGATGACAAAAAAACGACGTTATTCAAAGCTACCGGATGCTTTGCGAGTAGATCAGATCTGAAATAAGTTCACATTTTACGGAATTAGAATTGACATTGATCGAGTATCATCTCACCAGAGAACAAGATGATGTAGACTCTTGGAGTTTTTATAGAATTCTCAGATTCTCTCAACACGTCACGCGTACTCGTAAAACTTTGAAAATTGAATTGACCAGAGTAAATCTTTCACATTTGCAATTTTATTACAAAATGAATTGGATTAAGTGTAAAAAGTTTGTAGATATATATTTAAATATATATGTATAATATATATTATATATATTTAAATATACATATATAAATATACGTGTATAAAAAGTTAATTTTGTTTTTAATGTTAAATATAGCTGAACTACTAAATTAATAATTAGTTAAATATAACTCAATTACTAAATTAATCAAACTTTGTTCTATAGAGCACTAATTATTAAATTTATGAACAAGATTTATTATATAACAATTAATTATTTTAGGGATAACAGCGTAATATTCTTGGATTTAGTTTGTATTAATAAGAATGATTGCGATGTTGAATTAAGATTGAATTTATAATTAGAATTATCATATTTAAGTAAAAAAACATTTGATAACATGTTTTCTTATAAAAACAATGTACCTAAATAGAAAAGGACGTGTAAAAAAGTTGACTTATAAGTTAAATTATAGTCAGTTAACGGTTAATTAGTATTTTCATAGTAATTAATTATTTAAATGTTCAATAAGTCTAGGCATAAATATTCCCTCCCCTCTTTCTCACATTACATACAATATTCATCAGCTTTACTTCAATCGGGATTATCTCTTACTATGCGTTTCACGTAAACGCGATAATTAATTTGTGGATCGCACGGCTAATCATCCACTCATTAGCGACGTTTGTATAATTATTATGGTTGTTACGGTTTTTGATCATTGCTCGTTTCAATATCTGCTTTGTAACCACATATGTGATCAGTGATACATCACACGATATAATACTATTTAATACAGCATTAGATTTCGTGATTATTTTCGTGATGGCTAACTTCCAATGTGTAATTATGTGTATTATAACATGTTATATATATATGACAGTTATATATATGCTAAAATTAATATTATTATACGTATGATAACACATTATTATAATAGTTTCACACACACACGTAAGATTTGAAGTTTACAATGCGCGATTGGTTTGATAAAACTGTGGAATATGGAATAAAGGTTTTTAGAATAAAAGATTAAAAACTATATATGTATAAGACCCTAAATTTTTTGAAATTACTTTAAAGACTTCAAGTTATCGGCGATACAGTCGACTGCTATTTAATTGCGAATCAGTCCGATGTGTGTGTCGCGAAAGGTTTGCCCCCTAAGTTCAGCCATCTCTTTACCAAATTTATGCTGATGATGCACCGTGCCTTAAAATAGAAGTGCAATGACTCCGCAAGATCTTGACATTGTCTTGGCACCCACTTGGTATATATCCGATGCATTACACGCTCTGTACCGTCGAGAAAAAAAAATCGCGATTTTTCTTCTCGTTGCACAAATTTAATAAACTCATCGCGATTTAATTATGGAATATGTGCAGATGCTAATTAGCGAGATTTAACGAATTAATTAGTTTATAAATACAATTTATAATACGCAAAATCGTCCCACTCCTGTTATTAATGAGATAATTTACCCGATAACATTTATAATGAAATATATTAAAAATATTACGCGCAATAATGCTATTTGCAATTCTGACTTCTTCTCCAATTCCTGATGCAAATTGTTGTGGAATTTTATCGCCGTGTGTATTGACGTGTTGAAGTATTTATCCGATCACACATGGACTAATGGAAGAATTTATTTCGTTGTTTTCTTAGTTTCTTGAGCGTGCGTGTAACTGAATAAATAATACATTTTGGCAGCATTCGAACTTGAAAATTATAAGTGGTTAAAGTTGATATATTTGTGAGCAATCTATTTATTAACTATGACGTGGAAGTAAAAGGTGATGCAAAATACCAAAGCGCGTTGTAACACCAAGAAATGCATTTCTCACTTTTGCATTAAACATTTGTCATCGCTAGATTTAGTTTGTTGTAACATCAGAGTCACGTCTCTCTCTCTCTCTCTCTCTCTCTCTTTTTCTCTCTCTCAATAAAATGTCAAAGTTTATTTTTATACGTGACAGCATGATTTTACACACATGAATATTGTGTAAATATTATAATACAAAGATCTTTTCGCGGCACTTCAAAGCGGATAAGATTGAAAATGTGTTTTTCTTCTGCAGGCATGGAGCAGTTCGAGCAGCTGCTAACCTGCGCGATATGCCTGGACCGATACAGAAATCCGAAGCTATTGCCATGTCAACACAGCTTCTGTATGGAGCCGTGCATGGACGGCCTCGTCGACTACGTTCGCCGACAGGTCAAATGTCCAGAATGTCGTGCCGAACATCGTATACCATATCAAGTAAGTTGTCATTAACATGTTCCCTCATGTAATGTAATTACTATAATAACATGCATAGGTATCCGCTAATAGCCATATTACCGCTTGTGGGCAGATAAAGTTACACTAAGTCGAAAAGCCCTGTACCACTTTGTAAGAGTATTCGCAATAATTAACGAGTTCTCAATTAACAAAGATTTGCAAATAAGTGTGCATATACGTACAAAAGACAGCGCTTGGCGTTGGGTTTTTTTTTATGATTGCTACGCGCGCGGATAATGAGAGAAGCTTATGTAAACACATATTACACAAAAATCAGTAACTAACGATGATCAAATGCGAAAGCATAATATTTATATATTTTTTATATATTTTTGCGATTATGCGACTTGTACATTGAAAAAGACTCAAGTCAGAGTCGAAACGTCTGTATATTAATTATATTAT
>QVOA01014520.1:0-16416 GCA_014825685.1 Pseudomyrmex cubaensis
CAAAATATATATATATATATATATTTTGCAGCTCGTAAAAATAAAAACAAAAAATATATATATATATATTATCTGCGCTCGAGCTGAAAGAAATATTGCGTGCGGCCGAACGACACAATTGCGTAAACTAACGGAACGCGCGCGGAGAAACCAGCGTTTCCCATAAATATTAATTTCGCGAAATGATCGTAGAGGCGAAATATCCGTCACATTATGCGATACACGCGCGGTTTCGCGCGCGTGCACGTCGTGGTTTTTAACGAGTTAATTAATTACGGGCGAAAAAAAAAATCGGATTTGCGGCTTAAAAATTTGAACGTCCGTGCGACAAAACGCGAATTCTCGCGGACCAGTTCCCGTAGACCACACACTCTCCGCGGGTGGAAAGACAATGATATTCTCTCTCTTGATTCCCTTCCTACGATTATTTAATAAAAGGAACAAATATATGCGTCCCGAAGCTTTTGTGAGAGCGCGAGAACACGCTCGACCGAACGCGGATTCGCATTTTAATATATTCCGCGGGCGTGATAAATCAACGTACTAATTTATTCCTTTAATTAACCGCATTAATCGGCCTTGCGTGGCCGCCGCGTTATTTAACACTCTGATTTCCCGCTCGCGCGGCTAAAACCGGAAAGCTCCGTAAAAGCGGCGGAAACGCACTAGCGCGCGAGCAGCCTCCATTCTTGCGCGTATAATAAAGAACAAATGTACAGAGAAAATGCGCGATAAAAACAATTATCTTTGCTGGCCGCGCGCGCCGACGCCGCCGTTGCCGCGTTTTCCGACGCGGAAAAAGTCAGAGAAGCGAGAGCAATTTAGCTTCTCTTCGAAAGCACTGCTAGAAATATGACGGACGCAAACGATGAAAATTTTTTCTCTGTAATATTCACCTTTGCGTTACGATCATTTTGCGCGCGTAGTAATTCAAGTCGAACACAATCGTACAAACAATCGGCAAAATCGTGAAAAATAACGTGGAAAGTATATCTAGAAAAACAAAAAAAACATATTTCACGAATTATTCGCTAAAAAAGAGGCTTGACCGACTTCATTGATCAATTTTCCGCTCGAAAGATCGCGTCTCGCCACAATAGTGGATTGCGCGCGTAAATGCGCACCAATACGAATGCGCAACGATCGTATCGACGACAAAGCCGCCTCGTTTTCGGCGACACGTGCACGCGCGCCAAAGAAAAATTTCTCTAAAGTAATTAGGGAAAGGGATTACGTGCGTTAAACCAGATTACGGGTCGTCGCATTAATAAGTAGCGCGGAGGGATTTTCGCGAGCGTGCTCAATTAATTAACTCGAGGCAACGGGCAACGACGGATAATCTTCGTATACGCAAGCACAGTTCGTTTGCTCTCGCAAATTCCCACTCCTCCTCGTTTGATCGATCGATCGTCTTTCAAAAACCTCCTCCGTCGCGCAAAGCGCACGCGCGCGATTCGCATTTACCGCGCAATCTTCGAAAATGACCGCGCTAATCGCAACGGCTATTAATTATCCCGGAACCGGCTTCGAGAGCCGATGAGAGTCGAATAATCGCGGTCTCACGTCGCTTTGTACCGCATCGTTTGGCGTTCCGTTCAACGAGCTTAATTTCTTCGATGCCCGTCCCGGCCGGTATCCGCCATCGAAACTGCCGATACGTGCCGCAATTCCGTCATTATCGCTCGCTACTAATAGCCTTCGTTGCGCTAATTGGGCCTTCGGCGCGTCGAGCGTGTTAATCGCTCCGGTAATGCCATCATTAAAACAACGCGCTCGATGAGACGTGAATGCGCGAAAGATCGAACGAAAACGCGTCCGCTTTTCCCGATTTCTTTGTCGGCTCCTCGTTTTACGCCTCATTTTCACGACCGAATGAATTTGGAACGATCGATGATACAGAATGGATAACGAAAATGAAATATGAAATAAAATATGTATGTAAGCTACTATAAAACATAAACAAAATTTATTTTTTGCTCATCAATAAATTATCAGTGAAACGTTGAACCGCGTATCGTATAATTTTAACACATTGTCGCACTTTTCTAAATGAAAAATTTCGCAAGAAAACAACACATTAAAACCAAATAAAAAGATAATAAAAATTCAGATTGTGTAATTTCAGAGATTCAAGTTTTTTGTCTCCGTCCAAGAAAATGCAGCGATCAATGCTGAAGCACTTCAGCATACTCGTCTCACGTAAGTAAGATTCTGTTCCGACAGTCGCAATTAAAATTATCGAAAGGGATTAAACGAGCGCCCCGAAGCGTGGAGAAGATGAGAATAAGATTTTGATCGATTCGGTGTGACGAGGGATGAGTCGGCAGACGAACATCCCCCCCCGAACGGATTCAAGCGTGAGGCTTTACCTCTCGCTAAATCTCCCGGGAAACTTTATCATTCCTAAGGCGACGTAATCTCTCTTTTTCTCATTTCCCATCTTCCTCTTCATCGATCAGAGACACCCGTGGCGATTTTCCGTGCGCGCCGGCATTCGTATTCAGCGCGCTCTCGCGAATCTCCCTTTACTCTCGTTGGATTAAGGACTGCTAATGACTACTTATCGAAATTAAAGCGCAATCGGTCGGAACTCGCGCGCGCGCTGAATGCCACCCGGAGAACAATCGTTTTTATTTTATTTTTCTTTTTTAATTTTCCTGTTCTCTGTTTGTAACCTCGCGACCGTAAAAAGCGACGATCCAATTTTTGCGATTTGTGCGATCCGCCGCGTGCGCATTTCTCGCGCGAAGAAAACATTTGACTAAATTAATGTAGTATCTTTCAAAGCAACTTCCACACATAACGTCACGATGATTAATTCACTATCCCGCTGCAGAACACGCTAAACTCGCGAAGCGTGAAACTTTCCGGCCCAAGTTTCGACGGCGTTAATACAGTAGCAGATAAGTTTTAACCGATATAATCGAAAGTAAATCCCATTACGAGGCCTTCGGCGCCCATCGTCGTCGTTGCCGCTGCCGCCGCTCATTCCGGATTCGGAGCGTGGAGAAGCAGTTCGTTGACTTATTTAAATGTCCCGGCTGCTAAGTTTCGAGAACGGGATAATGCCGTCGGATGAATATTCAGAAGCGACGAGCCGGGTACCTGGGCCGCTCGCCGCAGGTGTCCTCCCGACTGCGCGTGTTCCGACGACTGTGTCCGTGATTGTTCGTTCGCGCTCGGTGTAACTTTCGCAAATTTTTGCGAGCATGTATATATTATACATACATATATACCGCGAGCGTTGCATACAAATCACGACGCTGCAGCCCGAGTGTTAATTCTCCGGCTGATGCGCAGTACATGCCGCGCGCCGATATTTCACACCAGTTGTTACAGGGTCAGCGGGCGTTAAAGAGGATCCGCGCAACTGATCGACGCTCGTCCATTACGGACATTTACTGCGCGCTTCCGCAGCGCGGAAACTCTCCGCGCGCGCGCTGCGCTCTCGCGAGATACGTATTTTGTGTGTACGCGCGCCGCGCGCCGGATATCGATGATGGAACAGTTGCTTGTTTCGCGGAGTCAAAAAATATTTTCGGTATTTCGTCGATGGGCGAGCGTGTAATTCTAGGACGAACCGACGGTTTTGCTGCTCTGTAAACAGAGTTGCAGCACGGCAACTCGTTACGGAGTTTTTCCAACCATTCTGCGCGCCGAGCAAAAAGTCCGTTCCGCGAGCTGTGTGTATCGCTGCGTCGGGATCAAACGTCGAGCGGTAACGGGAGAATCCCGAAAAAAAAAAAAAAAACCGATGACACGAGTGTACAATAGAATTCGCGGTTTAATCAAGAGAATGCCTGGCGATCAATCTTACGTGGTCTCTCGAGCTTCATCAAAAAAACACAAATCTCGTTTACATACATTGCAAAAACAAAAACCGTGCAAAAAAGCTGTCTGAATATTTTATGAGCGATTCTTGCACGCTTTTTCGCGTATGTACATCTTTGAAACGTTTTATATAAAAACTTGTGTAGCATTAAAATGGTGATTTTCAGTGATGTATTTCTCATTGACAAATACATCGGAAAAAGTAAAAAAAAAAAAGTAAAAAAAGTAAATTTGTTTGACAGCATGTCTCTTTCAAGTGCGCGATAACGTTAGCGAGCTATTCGTGTAGAGGGGAATCGTGATTCACAAAAGATAGCGCACGTTGCATGCGCCTACTTTAACAAGAATTCGCTATTTAATCAAAAGAGACCATCTATCGCTACTGTCGTGTGACTAAAATGACAGAGTTTTCATTTTCGTGATCGGATAATAGGAACTGACAAACGCACGTGATACCGTTCCGAGGGAATAATATAAATTAATGGCAAGAAGCTACAACCTTGATTGATAATAACGGAAAGACCGAAAGTCAGGCCGATGTCGGTTTCTGTTTGTGTACACAATGATAAATAATTACGAGAATTACAAATTAACCACTTTTTATTTATTAATAAAGAAATCCAATAATATTATTATATTAATAATGTTATATATGTGAAAAACAACTCCCCAATTACAAATTTCTTTCCTTTGAAATTATTCTGTCGGCTGTTTCGCGCGAAAATGATGGATTGGCCAAACTTCGAACTATCTTTCGAGGTACTAATAATCAGATATGTATTTCAAACCGCTCCCTTTCCCGACGCTCGAATAAATAATCGCACAAATTGTAACTTATAGGACGCAAATTTGTTTTCTGAAAGAAAATAACAGGTAAAACACGGGAATAAATAATTTGCTCGGGAATTGTGATGGCGTCTCTCTCTCTTTCTCTCTCTCTCTCACTTACTCACTCTCTCTTCCTGAAATTCCAATTCCCTCGTGCAAACTTTTCTACGTGTAACACCCCATCTCGCATTTATCCGCCAGTCTACTCTGACACGGGACAGCCGAACGGAGGTAGAAGCAGTCGGGGCCATCGCGCCTGAAAGTTTTATGCGTAACGAAGCAACAGCGCGAGTGAACGACGCGGGGAAAAAAAATTGTTCTACACGCTCCCGCAAAGCTCGCGCGGCGGCGCGCCATCGATTGTCGCCGCGTTCCATCGTCGAGTAATTAATCTGTCCCGGCCGTGTGAAAGTTTGATAACGCGCGCAAGGTGGCTTCACCCGGCGCCGTTAGCAAACGCAAATCGCGAATAAATCGACGGTGCGAAATTAATGCAAAATAGAGCGGCGGCGCTCCGTGTTACAGGATATTAAACGCGCGCGGCGGAGATTTACGCGGCGCATCCGGCCGAAACGCGTATTAAACCACAAAAAACATGCATGCCCGCAGTCTACTCTCTTTTTTTTTTCTTTTTTTTTGTTGCGTACATTCGCGTTTCCTCCGTTGATTTGGCAAAACCGTGCGCGCCACGGCTCCGCGGCTGTCACGAACGGTCGTTGAATGCGTGTGTACGAAATCGGGTCGTCGTCCCGTCGGACACGATGCGAAAGGGAGAAAGCGACGAGGATAAAGCGCCGGTGTACAACGCGGACCGGAACCAACGACAGCGCGTGATGGCAAAGGAAAGAAAGAAAAGAATGTGGTAGGTTATAGATCCAAAGAGAAAGAAAGAGAGAGAGATGGATCGTCATTATCATAAATTTATATACAGACTCGTGTTCGAGCGATGATACTCGTCGTGTGTCGCGTGATCGCGCGCGCTCGGACGGCGAGATACTCGCGGCCTGGCACTGAGCCATCGCGATTCCCACGATTAAATAAACAACGGAGCCCGGAGAAGCGCGCGGTGAATGCAAAACACCGCTCGAGGATGCGTTTCAGCGCGGAGCTATCGATCTCTCGTTTTTAGCCCGCCCGCTTTTTCCGTCCGCGACGATACTTGGCTCTCACGCCAAAACGCGTATAAGTGACTGGAGCGTATGTGAATCGATGAGCCGCGATTATAATTCAAAGGATATCTCGCGTCGCAAGAGCGAGAATTTAATCCCCTTGGGTGTGTGTTTAGCGCGAAGCTACGAATCAGTAATATTCGATTTTCACGAATGTGCGATTGTCTCCGGATCTCGACTTTTTTTATAATTGGTTCGATTAGTTTTAATTTTTTATTCCGAAAGAACGTGATACAAAAATTATTTCATACAATTATATTAAAAAATTATTTAAGATTATCTAGAAGTATATTTTTTTATTCTACGTTAAAATTTCAACAATTGTTCATGGAGAGAAAAAGAAATTAAGTATGAGAACAAATACAATTTTATACAAGACCAATTTTAACCTTCTCTTAAGAGACAGCTTGAGAAAAATGTGAAATGTGTACTCACACCACGCTGCTTGGTCTAACTGGTAAATGAGAAATTTTAATCACAAGTATAAATTACATTGCGAAAAACTTTTATTATATAATCCTGTGATTCAGACACAAGCGAGGAACTGGAAGAGAACTATGGTATTACACTGTATCCAAGTACCCGATATCCAATTACCCGAAACTTTGGGTTATCTCAGGATCGCAGCAATTCGTTATCGGATATCCTGCATTTACGAGTTTGTAATCCGGGATATCGATCGTAGGCAGTTAATCTCGAAATATTAGGAACGCAAACCATTACGATATTATTCTGTACACGCCGCACATGTATCGCGCGATATATTCACGTGAGCATTTGTAAGAAGCATCTCTCCAACCTAACCTAAACAAATTTATATTAATTAATAGATAATCTATCGAGCGCGCGCGTGGAAACCAAACGGTTATAATTTACGAATAAAAACAATTTATGTATAAGCTAAATACACACGCGCGAGAAAGTAATATATATCTGTAAAATAACAATCGCTAATTACTTTTTACGTGTAAAACTGTGATCAAATTATTGTTAGCTAATCAATTTGTATCCGGTACAATACATTCGCCTTCATTACTGCAGACGCATCCAATTAATCGGAGATTTAACGATCTCTTGATGCACGCTCCGGTTAACCATCCGGCGCTGAATCAGATCGACGCGAATAATTCGGCAGTAAAATTGTTATCAAACGCTGTGTTCGTACGTGCGTTGTGTATGTGTGTGTGTATGTCTAGTGGCTGAAAATTATTCGATAAAAGATAAAATAAGAGCCTGGCGATATACAAATAAAATATTATTGTCGAGATTGTTACCCCTGCGTTTATTTGGGTCGCTATGCTTCCAAATAAAGATATGTCGCAAAATTAATCAATAACTATATAATTGTAGGATAGACATACACACATTTACACTCGTACACGCAACTGTCTTCCACCAGCTATTTAACACTTTTTAAAACTGTAACTTTTCTAATTAGCAAAGAATTTTTGTTGCTATCACAATTTTTCAACACAGTAAAAATTTCCTCTTTGAAGAATTCAGTGGCAATACGCTTTCAAATACGCGCGACGTATCACTTTACACTCTGCCTGCTATCTATGTATACCCTTTCAACGACCTTTATGTTCCGTCCTTTATTCCGTTCCCCCGATACGCCCCTTTCACATGTTCCGCGCTTCATCGGCTTCTCCTCTTCTTTCTTATACGCTTGTGCCTCCTCGTCGTGACCCGTTTTCCTTTTTTCTTTTTTTTTTTTTTTTTTTTTTTTTTTTTTTTACACGGTATGCATATATTTTACAGCTTGTCGTAAAACATCGCGTCTCTTTCTCCTCCTCGCGAACGAGCGACCACCCACCCTTTCGGGTGGAAACGTTATCACGGATCCTGAGAGAGAGAAAGAGAGAACCGTCCGTGCCCCTCCCCTTCCCGATATCGGCTATAAACCCGCCCGTAGATAACATCGTGATACGAAATGCGTGTCCGCGCGCGTAAAAGTTGCGTACGAGCGCGCCTCGCGACGTACCCGCGAGATTTACGGTATTTATGTAATCGGATCCTTTTGTTGTATTGCGATATCACCGCGGAACCAATTGCCGCGGTGGATGATCATTTAGATTTTGAATCCGCGCGCGCTGCGGAACGGGCAGAAAGAGAGATCGCGTGATTGAAATAACGAAACGCAGAATGCTAATTGGATCGGAAATTAAAAGGACGAATCGCGCGCGCGCGGAATTTATGTCCTTCTGTTGCAACGCAAAACTGGACAGAACGACAGATTCATGTGAAGATCGTTAATGCCAAACGCAATAGAGAATAAAAATTACCGTAAGTATTTGTTTCTTTCTTGTAAATAAAGAGATAACAAAAATAAAAGATACGCAAAAAATTCACATTTTTAATAAATTATAACAGATTTTTTGCGCAAAAAAATAACGCACACATATACTATATATAATGTATACGTTTTGGAACGAGAGGTCATATATCGGGAGAAATATTTCTTCATACAATTTTATCACAGGCATATTTTCCAATTTTCTGATGTTGTGTTATGTATGAACGACGGCAGGTACATTCCCTTTAAAGCCTCCCCGCTTGTTTACGATTCCCGTTGGGAGCTCAAGGAAAATGATTAATTTCAGAACGTCGAAACATCAGCGTCATACAATTGAGTTTCGCGCGGCAAAAAAAAAAAAAAATCGAAAAATATTCAAGAGGCGAGTTTTTGGATGTAATCAACGTTTTCAAATTAAAAATCGTGACGCAAACGACGCGATCCGCGACCCGTTATCTTTCTCGACCATGCGTAAAATATTACAAGGGCTTCGTTGCGATGTTATTTTTCTCGACTGTGCGTAAATATTAGAAGGGCTTCGTTGGCTTTCTGCCGTCTCAGCGCAAAAGGCAAAGATACTTGGCGCGGAAACGCCATTCATCCTTACGGAAGCAACTGGGTGACGATGGTGGTGGTCGTCGTCATTGCCGCGAAATTATACACTGCTGGCGGGAAGGCGAATCTCTTGAAATACGGTTCCACGGAGCGAGAAATAACGGACGGGGGAGAGTGTCACGTGGATTTCACAAAAGAGAATCCCGCGGACCGAGGGTGGCGGACGGGGTCGTTAGAACAATAAGGAGAGAGTTGGTGCCTGCTCGCGACAAGGTTAACGGCAGGCTCAGCTGCGACGAGACCACGAGGATGAGGAAGTTGCTGCCGCGAAGAGAACGACACCCGGAAACTATTTTCGCGGAGATGTGCGCGCGCCCGTCCATCTGATCTATTCGCGCGTCGTTAGCCGTCGTCGCTGGTGCGCGCTCTGAATAATCTCGCGAAAAGTAAATCAACAATAATTTTGTACGTGACAAAATAAAGCCGAGGTTATATTCGTGAAAAACGTAGCTTCGAGCTAGAAGAAAGCAGAAATAACTTTCTTCGCGTTTCAACTGCAATAAAAGTCACGTCTCGATAATAAATTAACTTTGTCGTAAAACAATTTTATAAGATAAATTTGACATTTATTAAATATAAATTTTTAAGAAGAAAGTCGAACTATAATCTGACAATTGAGACAATGGTATTTTTGCGTGACTATTTATAGATGCATAGATCGAGAGTCGGTTATGAAAAATTATCTGCATCAGAGATCAATTATTGCGGACTGTCGTTTCGCGTCGCGCCGCTAACGAGCAGTTGCGCGGCTCGTTAATAAAAATCGTCCGGGACAATTGTTGAGATAAGTTGAACCAGATTACTTGTGTTTAATGCCGCGCTCGATCATGTTTAACTGCGCAGTCAGACGACTGCGAAGTAAAAGCGTAATGCACATCATGTACCGGCCGCTTTCATTGTACGCGGCGCGAGGGAGGAGGAGGGCGGCGCGAGCCGCGATTAATAATTCCATTCGATAATTTTGACAGGCTGCGCGATGCATCGTCCGTTATGCATGCCGGCGATGGGCGATCGCGCTCGTACTTGCGTAAATCGTCGACGAGGGAATCGCGGCGCGCCATTTATCACGCGCCGCTACGATTAACACCGTCGCGTATGACGCCAGCGAATTGCAGATGACGGTATTATCTTCGGACGCCCGGACAAACTGGCGCGGGGTGTCGAATAAAATCGTCTGTCAGATTAAGCGAAACGAATGTTCCGCTCTTACGCTCACGTCGCTTGCTTAAAAAAAAAAAAAATATGTCACGCTAAATAATAATAACGTCCGACCGCGCTGAAAATGTTCCTCGCAATATTGTATTTAATATATCCGATAAATTCTCGCCGGACAAGATCTCTCTTGTCGCAGGTTGCGTTTTTTCAAGCGTACAATCGAATCTCGGAAAAGTTATCCGACAATTTTACGTGGAAAAATTCTAGCTCGTTTTTTTTTTTTTTTTTTTTTTTTTTTTCTCAGTTCCTTTTCCATCTGAGAGTATTCGAGTTTTCGCGTTCGCGTTCCTTTCTCACATTCGTCGATATATAAGTTTTGTTGTAAAATATTGCGAACGTTCCGACATATATACAAATATCGCGAAGTCACGCATGACTTTGAAGACGAGCTCGTCGATTTAGGTCAGACGTGACGGTACTTTAAGAACCGACCGACGGTTAAACGATGACGCTTGAATATAGACGCTTCAATAATCTTTCGTCTCATCGTTTTAAATCCGCAGAAAAAGAACGATTGTGCCGAGAATAGCCCGTTAATACTGATAATTACTTTCAACGGAGTCAGTCGTAATATTGCGTTTTCTGTGTGACGTTTGGAATTAAAAAATGTCTTACTTTCTTTAAGATAGAAACCTTTTAGATAAAAACCTCTTGCAATAAAGATTCATCAATTCCCACTTTTTTCCGCGTGTGTACACGCACAATTACTGAATTAATTACGTGAGAATCTATGCTGTAATTGTTGTAATTACCAGCGAGACGATGATTATTTCACAAAATCGTTCTTGTTTGTGATGTTTCTTCCTGCATGATGTATATAAACGTGTAACTGACGGAAAGTGCGACCACTTGTGCTGTTTTCTTTACGATTCTGGTCCCTTTTCGCTTGGAAAATACCAGCGTGCTTTTACGACGGCGTCCTTCGTTAGTCGAATAGCGCAGTCGTCAGTAGTGCAAGAACGTGGAGATTATTGCGGATTGCTTTACAGCCTCGTTAAAATACCAGGCGGTGTTATTATACCGCGTTAAAAGGGGTGGGGAGAGAAGAGAGAAAGGAGGGAAAAAGAGAAGGAAAAGCGCTCGTCCTTTCGCGCCATTATGAAAGCAAATGAACTATGTGGAAAAGGGGTTGGAAAAGGGGCAATAAAAAGAGTGCGCGGAATCGGCGAAATCGCTCCAAAACGATGGCGACAGTAAAGTGTTTTTAAAACGTGTCTTCCGTCAGTGCGAATTATTCCTCGTCGCGTTTTGCCACCGACAGCCATATTAAGAACACGTTAACGAGAGAACTCGTCTTTTCTCTTTCTTATTCTCTCTCACTCTCTTTCGATCAGCCGCGGTTTGAAGCTGGGAAAAATATTTTCCATCCCCCCGACTTTCACCCCTCCCATTTCTTCGGCCACGTGGAGGCGAAGCCCTTAGTCGGCGGTTTTTTCGTGGGCTTCTCTTTTGCGCGGGCGTTTCAGAAAAGGGAGCGAAGTGAGCGAGCGCACAGAAAGTTTTTCCGCTCAATTACTTTTCGGCGGGAGTCTCTAGTAGTTTGGCTCTCTCGGAGAAGTTTGCTCTCCCACTCGTGAACGGACTACATATGATGGACGATTAAAAAAGGTATCGAAAGTATGAAAGTGCTCTTTCAGCCGAGGTATACGTGCGCCAGCAAAAAGTTCCGTTCGTCGACCGTTTGATATCAATTCGGTGCTTTGTGGGATAATATGGCAAAGAAAATCCGAAAAATTGATCTCGGAAAATCTGTCGAGAATATACATTGTACCGGTTCTCGAAAAAATGTGATTTTTTTTTATCAGGTAATTTTCAAAATCACAAAATCAATTTATACGTACCTGAACATTATTATTTTCTATATCTATTGTGTCTGTTAATATATTGCGAGAGAAGCGGCGAAAACCAAGCTAAGAATGAACCAAGAAATTCGCAGAAAGATTAAATCGCGAAGCGACGATAAATGTCGGTTGAATATGTATGCGACAAAGTATGCGCAAAACGTGTAAAAGTTCCTCGCGTTACCTCCGTAGCTGTCGTGCCTACGAGGCTGTTGATTTTTAAAATAGCGCAGATACTGCGTTATATTCCGGCGTGGGTTATGTATGTACGCATAATTACGAAGTGGGAGGCAAATTGACGTTACACATAAAGCGCCGCGGTCACGTAACGCACATAAACCGAGTCTTTATACTCTCTTCGTTTGTAAATTTTCTACCGGCGTACATATATAAAAAATACATGTACAAAATCTGAAATCTGAGAACATTAATTCTTCTGGAAATGTGCGCGCATTTTACCGCGATATTATTTTCGATCGATCGCGAGCGAGGACCATATAATCCGCATAGTGGTGTAACGTCTTCGCTGTATTCTCCGCGGAACGGATACGAAATTCTCGTTATTCGCTCAATAGTGTCTTGCGGTTGGCGGCACATAAATAGAGGCATGATTAACGACCGTCGACGAGATCTCCATGAAGGAACTTTTCGAGAGAACGACAAAACGTGACCCGGTTGTCTCTTTCTCTTTCTCTCTCTCTCTCTCTTTGACACAGCAAGTAAGTAATTTCGCGAAACCCTGTCGGAGTCGCATCTTCGGGCGCGACTTCTGCCCCTTTCGACGCTGTTTCCAGGTTCGCGCCGCAAAAGATCGACGATGATTGCTTTTCGCGTTTATGGCCGCGGCCGACTTACAAGTTTTTCCCATTATGCTAATATTCCTCTCAAACGCGTCGTTGAACAGCGTAAAGGGGAGTTCGAAGTTTCAAGTGGCTCCTACATCGCTGCAAAAGTCAAAATCGATAAGCGCACTTTCTCGCTCTCGAAGCGCAGAATCGAATCTGAAGATATTGCGCCGCGCTCCGCGATTTTATTATCCCTTAGCGTACAATTTCATGTACGCATCTTTTTTACCTAATTTGTTTTTAAAATCGAAACTCAGATTTGTGTAACGCGAGTCTCCGACTTCCCAATCGCGAACCGATTAACCCGTTATTCAGTTCTTTCTATTCTTCTTTAAGTGTCCGATCGTATTCGCTTAATGGACCATCTAAGTGCTCAAGATCTATTTTCAAAGGAACCATTTGCTCTCATTAGCATTGCATTCAGAATCGATCTGTAACGGAGTAATGATTTCAATAACTGGAACGAATGACTGTATACGCAATTCGCTACTTAAATTTGTAATACAAATAATTTTTATTGTACAAACAAATGTCCGTTTGTAAATATGATATCAACGATATATCGTGTTGTTTTGGGAAAATTTTATTGTTCTTAAAAATCTAAACCATACATACCAAATGTTCCACACAATAGGTACATCGGAACTTTCGGATGTTCGTCTATCGGACAAATTCACTTTTTTGTTAACGGAACTGGCAGGAAGATTAAACGGACTCGCCGAATGTGACATCGATCACGGCATTGATATCGGTAAAAAAAATGGGCTTGTCAAACGCGTGCGTGAAATTCGCGTCGCTAAATAATATTTCAAGGGCATCGCGCGCGCGCGGGAAGACATTTTTTGCGATCAGGACTCAGCTGCGCGATATTCGACGTGTTCTCGTTCCGCGTGGAAAATAGCGCGCGTGTGTCGCGCGGGCGTACACCCTTCATCGGTTTCGACAATACGGTATGTTTTGCGATTCGACGGCACACGCGTGTACCACAGCTGCGTGAAAGCTCGCGAGCGTGATCCGCCTGCTTAAAACACGGCACTTGACAACGTGGACGGGACGTTTACACGATCGTTAAGCCTCCCGGACGTGTCGCCGCGCCATTATCGTGACGATTAGAGAGAACCGGATCGTTACGGGCTGAAAGTTATTGCGTAACCACGGGATGCAGTTACGAGGTTCGAGGTTTCGCATTATACGATTTACCTCCCCTTCGTGATCCGCGTCGCCTCAACCACTTTTTTCCCGTCGAATCCGTGAACGGATTCGTTCTGCGTGCATGTGTGTGTGTAACAGAGTATCGCTAATCGATTAAATTATTTGCATTTACGTTGTGAAACAACAATCATGAAAAAAAAAGAAATTACAAATGCGTATTCCAAACGTGAGCTCTTTCTTTCGCTCTCATCGTGCACAAATAATTATTAATAGAATCTTGTTAAGGCTGTATAAAATTATTTATTTACCATACGTAAATGTGATTTTCCGATATTTTAATTACGAGTTGCGCGTAATGTGCATTATAAAATACGAGGATATAAAACGTGTATTCATTATTAAATGGAACATGAAATTAGTCCGGAGAAGAAAAATATTCTTGTTCGTCTCTACATATATAATGCATATAGCGTTACAAAAATAAGAAGAAAAATAGTTGATATATAATGAATGTTAAAATATACTTTGCTGTTTTTTTTTTTTTTTTTTTTTTTTTTTTTTTTTTTTTTTTTTTTTTAAAAAATCATCATCCGGTATTTTCAATTGGCGCAGTGACGGTGCGGAACAATTTAATCCGTTTCACAGAAAACAACTTGTCGCTTTAGAAACGCTTCGCAAGAAAACAGAGAGGACACAGGCGAAAGGAAAAAGAGAGGTCGCCGGGAATGTGTGAACTCGAGATAGGGTTTACGTATTTCACGAACGGGAACCAAGTTGCTTGGTTAGATTTTCTCGGTAACATGTTCCACCAAACTTTCCACTTGCTTCTCTCCCTACAACCTTTCTCCTCTTTTGTTCCACTCTTTTTCAATAGGAAAATCTTATCGGACACCGACAACGGAGTAAATCTATTCGCGCGTTTTCGAGATTAACATATATTTAACTTGCTTTAGTTTTGCATTTTCTACCTTTAATGTGAAAAAAAATATCGAGCATGCGAGTATAATGCGATTTCTTGACCTGATCGACGTGAGAAAACAGCTGCGCATTTAGCGCAGGTAAGTCTGAAAACTAGATATTGGAAAATGTTTAAATGCATGACGAGGGCCGACGTAACACGACAAACTGACGGCAGCGGAGATCGAATGAAATCAGTGTCAGGAGGATTTCCATGCAAATTCAATGGAAAAGTCTAACAGGACGTGCCTCGAGGGATTGAAAATGAAATTCGACTTACGACCGACCAAATTTGAATTTTTATGAATAGGCATTGAAAAAGTAGAATTTAAAAAAAAAGTTGAGTTGGTATTAGATTTTTCCAAACAATCTTCAAAGTCACTTCAACATATCGTTATTTACATGTAACATATCACCTGTCTTTCGCTACACCAAATCACGATACAATAACATTTATATTTGGACAAGACTGTGTTTATGTTTTAAGTTTACGTTCCGTTCGCAATAACATATCAGCGAGCTGAACGTTTAGTTGTCTTTTGTCTTCTTACGTATACACATCATGTTCTTCGTAGAAATCTTCTTTGCAAATGATTATTTGCTTACTGTAGTCGACTGTTTGTTAAATGCACGTATGCATTATTATTCTTCGGTTGAAAATATTTACGCATATTTATCAATAAAAATTTGCGCAGATTATGAAAAACATAAAGAATTTAGAACAATCTACTGATGGTATTGCTGTAACTAGCAGGACAGATTCTGTGTTCAAGGTAAGAAAAATATATACATTAACATATACTCCATGTTCTTCTTTCTCACGTAATTTTTCTCTCACTCTGTTATCCTCTTTCTCTCTCTCTCTCTCTCTCTTCTCATTCTTCTCTACCTTTTCTTTCATTCTGTTTTGCTTTCATTAAATTTATCATGTATTTATTATATAATAATGTGATTTATATATATAAAAGAGTTCACTCATCGTTGCATCTGTACAGAAGTGACACGTGCAAGAAAACTTTTAAAATCAAGCAACATCTTAAAAACCATGGGTGATGAAAAAATTCATCTTTCTCTTGAGAAATCTTATGAGTGCCAAGTATGTTTTTCGATTGTATTTGTAAAATATTGCGCATTAATTGCTCAATGTGACAATAATGTGTATTATTCTTCTCGAGGTATGTGGTAAACGTTTTTTGACAAAAAGCCACTTAAATAACCATGAAAAAGTTGTACATACATCGTTGTGTCCGTACGAATGTGAAACATGCAAAAAAACTTTTAAAACTAAGCACCGTCTAAACGAACATGTTAAAATTCATCTTTCTCTCAAGAAACCTTATAAGTGCCAAGTACATTTTTTGATTAATAAGATATATTGCACTGATTTCTTAAAGTAAATATAATACATATTATTTTTTTTTTTAAGATATGTGGTACACGTTTTTTAAGAAAACACTACTTAACTAACCATCAAACAGTTCATTCAGCGTTGCGTCCGTATGAATGTGACATATGCAAAAAAACTTTTAAAAGTAAGGATGACATAAGGAGACATGTTAAAATTCATCTTTCTCTTGAAAAATCTTATAAGTGCCAAGTACGTTTTTTGATTGTATTAATAAAATATATTGCACTGATTTTTCAAAATGAATATAACATTTATTATT
>QVOA01014528.1:0-13842 GCA_014825685.1 Pseudomyrmex cubaensis
AGGGCCTTAAAACTATATGCATATAAGCTTTTTTATATACTTTGGGCTACATTTTATGTCTTTGGTCCGCCATATTGGATCCGACATTAAATATATCAAAATTGCCGCAGTGCCACTTTCAAGAAAATATTCTCCCGAGTATTTAAAAAAAAAGCGTCCAATTTGGTCCAAAAATACGCTGTCGGTAGATTTTTGTCCATAAAATGGCACTTTTTTCCCACTGTGCGCCGTTGAGAAGGACATGAGATCTCTCCTCATGTCTCTCAACTCGTCGTATAGGGCGTCGACCTCGAGCTGTAGACGCTCGTTTTCTTTGAGGACGTTGTCTAATTTAGCTTGGACAACGCCCTTCCCTCTCCAGGACGAGCATCTTGTCGTGAAGACCGGTGACTTCAGCGCTCAATTTGACGTTTAGCCCCGAGGCGCTGAATCTCCTTCGAAGAGTCCAGCCGGCCCACAACAATGTTCACGGCTTTTTCCAAGCCGGTTGCCCCTTCTTTGAAATGGCGGATGAATGTTTCCTTAATGTTCTCGGACTTCACCGCCATTTCCCGAATAGTCGCTGCCATTTTGGCGGCCTGTTCCACCTGTGTCGTCGACATGTCCCGAGAGACGGGTGCCGACGCTGGGGAACCACTGTCGCCTACCCCCGCCCGGCTAAGGGTAGGGGACTGGCTCGCGGGTGTCAATCTCGTTGACGGACTGCGTCAGGATCCGCGGCAAATTCTCTGTCCGCTCGACGCTACTCGTCCCTCTCTTCCTCCTCTCGCAGCTGCCGCTGGGCTTTGCGCAATCCGATATATTGCGCCGTAGTTACCCTGCCCCTCTTCCTCATCTTCTTCTTATCCCCCTCGGTGGTGACCCTCTCAGCTGGGAGAGGGGAGGACTTGGGGGCTTTGCCTCTTGGGCCCCACTTATATTTTCGGACAATGTCTTGACGTCCATGTCGAGATCATTGTCAGAGAGGGGAGCATTTATCGCGTCCAGCAGGGAGGCCTCAAGGTGGAGGTTCGAGGGTCCCAATCGCGGCTCGCGCTGTGATGAGAGGGTTTGAGTGCCACCCGCCTCCTCCCCTTTCGACTCGTCCGAGCTGGTGAACTTCCGCCCACGAGGGCGGCCATCACGTCGCTCGGACGAGCCGTCTCCTCTCGTAACTCGACGATATTTCGTCGAGAAAATGACAGGAGAGTCGCCTCTCTCTCCTACTGGAGCATCGGCTCCAATCTTAGCAGATGCATATTCCTGCGGTGCCCCTGCGGGGCAAGCACCGCATAGCCCATCGTAAGATGACGACGGGAGGAGGCCTGGGGCGATAGTCCCCTCTCGCCGGCAGCTGGAGGTCCGATCCTCCTGCTGCGGTACGTATTCGTCCTTGGATGTCATACTGTCATAGAATTTCAAGGCTGGTTTTATTTCGGTGTGTCCTTCACCTAGGTACACTCGGTTGCCGTCCAAGGCTGCGAGCCCGACCTGCCCGGGTTTTCTTTCGAGGTTTATTTTCCCCTAGGTACACTCTTAGTCTGACTCACTGAGGACCTGTCCGGCATGGGAAACCCTACCAGGAGTCGGAAACTCGACTCCCGCCGGCATAGCTTTTCAGATCATTGCGGTACTCAAGCCTGGGAACCACGACAAGGTGGTGTACCACTTCCAGGACACAGGGTTAACCTAACCCGTACTCGAACCTTCTCATCAACTACTTCGGCTCCTGAAGGAGCACGGATTGCGCCGAAAGAAGGATCAATAGAGGAAATCCTAAAGTTTTTTTTCTCCCTTAGTCCAAACCTTCACCTACTTCACGTTTCAAAAAGACGCGCTTTTGAAAATCGCTCTGTGTTAGTGTAACTCAGTGTGGGTCTTGAAGGTTAATATTAAAAATAGGTAAAGATTGCCTATTGTTAGAATCATTATATTCTTTTTCCGTAAAAATATCAGAAAAATTGTTTATCAATACACTTTTCACTATTATTTATTTTGTCAGAGCTATTACGTTTACTAGAACTAAGTCTGTAACTTTTTGTTAAATTAACAATATCATTGGCACATATATTAACATTTTCTTTCATAAGTTTATAACATATATCTGTGTTATTTTTAACTTTTCTAAAAAAGTACATGTATTTTTTATCTTGACATTCTTATAATATGTATTAATATTAAATAATATTATGTCACAATCTCAAATAAAATAAATTTCAGATAAATAATATTATAGGTTGGCAAGCAGAATGTGAAATAAAATAAATTTTAAAGAAATTTTAATTTCTATACAGGGTGTCCGACAATTAGTGTAAAATTTCTCGTAGGCAGGTAGAAAGAGTAAAACTGAGAAAAGATTTGAGCCATTTTTTTCTATTACATATAATAAAGGAGTAAAAAAAAAAAGGATAAAGGAAGTTTAATTGATTCCCCTCAGGGTTACAATATTTTTCAACACTCCACTTCTATATCCACATTCAGAGGCCCGATTCAGTTCGCTTTTCAATCGATGAACTCTACTTGAAAGAGACCGGCCCGGAAAAATCCGACGGTGTGGATTCAAACTCGGGACCTCCCACTCGCAGTCCTCGCACTCAGGCCGCGAGACCACTGGGCCGGTTCTATAATAAAGAAGTAATTATTGAATAAATCAAGTCAATCAGCGCCGACTTTTAGCCGGACGCACGTCAGTGAACCACACGCCTGGGCACTCCGTGAGCACTCCGCGCGGCTGATTGAGTTATTCAATAATTACTTCTTTATTATATGTAATAGAAAAAAATGTTCAGGACTTTTCGACTCAGTTTTACTTCTACATGCCTACGAGAGATTTTAAAGTAATTGTCGGACACCCTGTATATTTTTTTTCATCTATTCTTCTCTATATATTCTCAATCTCTTAAAGTTTTACTTAAAATCTAAAGAAAAACTTTGAAAGATTCAGAATAATAATTATAACATTTTTGTGGCAATTATATGAGTACTTTGAAGATTACTTTTATTTTGAATTGACTTGAGACAGGCTTTAATTATTAAAATAAAAAAATGTATTATTGTCACTCGATGTTGTCCACTGTTCACCAACATACCGTTAGATTTAGCTCTGGATGGAGTGAGGAAGACTAACAAACTTTTGGAACTCCTATGGGGTCTCCCTTTCTCCGATTATGGCGGATTTAGTTTTGCAAGATCTCGAGGATTGTTAACGAGGATTGTTAATTTTGTCTAAACAAATTAAACTTAACACTACCAATTTATTATAGATATGTTGACGACATCCTCTTATTATCCTCGAGAGAAAATATTGATTTAATTTTCCAAACATTTAACTCATATCATCCTCGGTTAAAGTTTACAATGGAAGTTGAGAAAAATAGATCAATTAATTTTTTGGATATCTCAATCAGAAGAATTGATGACAAACTTATATTTAATTGGTATCATAAACCTACCTTTTCGGGACGTTACCTAAACTTTTCCTCGCACCATCCGTTCAAGCAAAAATTAGCCGTTGCTTCGGGCGTTGGTGACAACAGAGCTATTTTACTCGCACACCCGGTTTTTCATAGAGACAACTTAATTAAGGCAATGCAAATTTTAATGGCTAATGATTACCCATTAGATTTGATATTTAAGGTTTTTATTAAAAGACTTCATTATTTATTCAACTGTAAACTGAATTTGGTGAACCGTGAAAATGACTTAAATAAAGATTGCGAAGAGGAGAGAAAGAGTTCTTTTTTAATTACTTTTCTTTACCATTCTTACCGGAAGTTACTAGCAGCATCTTCAGATCTTTGAATAATTTGAATTTCAAAGTTGCCTACAGGACTTTCAACACTTTAAACAAATTTATTAAGGTACACAAGGATAAACTTGACCGCAATTGCAACAGTAATATTATATATAAGATCAATTGTTCTTTGTGTGATGCTTCATATGTCGGTCAATCCAGTAGGCAACTACGTACAAGAATTTCCGAACATCAGCGTAACTTTCGCCAAGATTATAATCGTCAATCGGTTGTCAGTAAACACCGAAGTGACTTTGGTCATGATTTCGCGTGGAACGACGTGATACTTGATTCTGAGAGATTTTATCATAAAAGATTAATTTCGGAGATGCTACATATAAAACTGCAAACAAACAGCATTAATTTGATGAAGGATACTGAATTGCTTGACTCTGTGTACGTTTTACTAATTAAAAAACTCAGTACTTAATTCCTCCTATTCTTTCTCTTCCACCTCTAAATTTGCTTTCTGACTCGAATTATCGGCTTTTGTACCGCTGGTTTGATTAGTTATGAGTAGTTCTCCGTGCAGAATAGATGTGTTTTACGGCGGACTGCTATCGTGTGTTGTTTGTGAGAGGAGTCGTTTGTTTATTTGACTACCATTTAATGTAAGTTTTGTGACAATTTTTTTGAATTTTTGACTCTCTTATTACATTTCTCTTATTGAACTATTTGTAAATCCTTTGTTACCTCTACAATGATTTAATTTGACAATCTCACTCTACTTACCCATTCTTTTGATTAACTTTAACTACAGCAAATTTGTGGTTTATATTTATATTTATATTTAAAATCTGGTGAATGTTATTATAGAAACACCAATGAAAAGTTCTGACTGCCTTGTTTATCGGCTTTAGTCCTCTTACATATTAACATGTGTTAGTTGTTTGTACGTTTGAAACCCACAAGGTGCGTATTATATACAAATTTTCCGTTACTAAATGTAACGTTACGTATTATATACAAATATTCCGTATTATATACAAATTTTCCGTTACTAAATGTAAGACAATGTTTCTATCTCATTTTGTTATTTTATTTAATGTAGGCTGAAGATGATCAAAAAAAGAGTGATTGAAACGTCCCATAAAAATTATACGTTTATAAATTTACTCTTACCACCTCCATCCGTGGACAAAAAGGCTGTATGGTCACTTTCACTTTTATTTTGCAACATAATTATTTTTATTGCTTTTAATTTGAAATTGTTTTTATTATAAGAATATTATTAAAATAAAATAGAATAGAATAGATAGTTTATTGATTCCCCTTAGGGTTACAATTTCCTTACACACTAATATACAAAATACCTTATAACTAACTTACATCTACGCCAGTTTCCGCCAACTTACAAACTATCTTAACACTAACTCTCGCTACACACACATACACACGCTTTATTCGCCTTATTATATATCGCATTTAATTTAAATACTTAATCTCTCTAACCAGCCTATTTCTATCTCTATAAGTCCGCAAAAAAAGAGAGGACTTTCGTTTCCACACTCTTCACTCTTCCTCTCTCTAACACATTCATATTTATACCCTCTCACTCCGTCTTTACTACTCCCTCTCTCTCTCTCCCTCTCTCTCTCTCTCTTCCTCACTCTCTCTCTCTCTCCCTCTACGCCTGTCTTTCTTCAATCTTATCACATTTTTCTCTTCATCCCATTTCCATCATTTCCCGTCAATCTGTATTCTTCCGTATTTTATCCATACACTCGATCACACTTTTCTCTCTTCCCTAGCTATCTCTCCGAACTTCCATTCCATTTTGCTTTCTTTCTATGTCAAATCATCTAATATCCTCTCTGCTCTTCCCTTTAATCTTTTTTCTTCCCTTAATCTTTTTTTCTTTCCTTTAATCTTTTTTTCTTATCTCTTTTTTTATCTACACTCCCTAATTCTACTAACACTATACATTCATTTTCTTCCTTATCTACTCCGATCCTTCTAACTTTTTCTATTTCTACCTGCGCCTCTATTTCTTTTAAAACTTTCTTCACTCGCTTTTTTTCTTCTCCACACAGTCTTTCTCCACCCTCTCACTACTATATTTTTCTTCCTCTGTTCTGTCTCTTTTATCTCGACTTTTCTCTCTAATTCTTTTAGTCTCTCCTCTACTCCTGTGTCTACCTCTGCCATTCCTATCTTGTTTTTCCAACTACCTCCTTTTTCTCTACTCTTTCCTCTACCTTTTCTATTCTTTCCACGTTTCTATTTTTCTCTTGAAAGCGTTTCTCTCCTTTTCCCTTCTTCTCCTTTACTCTTAACTTCTTCTCCCTTCTTCTCCTTTACTCTTAACTTTTCTTTCATTCTTTCCAATTCTTTCTTTATTTCCGCCTCTCTCTTCCTCATTTCTTTCCGCATCCTCTCCATATCTCTTTTAATTTTTATCTTTATTTCTCTTAATTCTATTATCTCTTCTTTCATTACTTTCTTCTTTCTAATCTCTTCCTTAATTTATTCCTAATCTTTTGTCTCTAGTGTATCTAACCACTTATCCATATATATATTTCCTCTCACTATCTGTCACAATTGGATTATCTCTCTTTATTGGTGACCTGCTTTATTGCTTTTCTTAAACGCTTCATTCTCTCGCTCTTTCTCGCTCATTTCTGAATCATCGTCTTTACTATTTTCATTTTCCCTCTTTCTTTTAAACTATTCCTTCATCGCTATTCTTTCTCCTTCCCCAATCACTCACAGGCATGGGTCTCCTGAACTACCCATTCTACCTCTCGCTTTTGCTCCTGTCTTTGCTCCTTTCTTATCTTTCTTCTTCGATTTTATTTCACTTGCCAAAATTCCCACAAAAATTCAAATAGAACGCACCCTGTTCTCTTCTACATCTTCCACACTTTTTAACTCTCAGATGCAGCAAAAAAGAACAAACCTTGCAACCTTCTGTACTTTCTGCCCCCTAAATCCCTTGCTTTTTCCCACGCTTTCCAAACCCTAACCTCTCCACGCACCCTCGCCTCTTCATCCTATTTTCTCGTTACCCTCGCTCCCTCTCACTCTACTACCTCCACTCCACTCTTCAAACTGCTCCCACCATTCACCGCTCACACTCTACTTACACAGACTCTTTTTCCACACTTTTACAGTCATACACCGTCAGAAATTATCACCAGATACCACAGAATCTTTTCTAACTTTATCGGAAACGGAAATCCAAAATTATTAAAATATTAATGTCTTTCTTTTTCTATCAAAATCAAAAGTTATTTTGAATTATATTGTAATAGGTTGTATTATAAAAGGAAACAATAAAATATATTATTCTTAATATGATTATTTTACCTTTCAAAAACCGTTGTTGTGTAATGTATCCACCTTATACCTTTTCTGGGTATGCTTTATATTTATTAGATTCTTGTTTTCTTTTGCTACGTATCATGCACGCCACTTAGTCATAATAAATGTACATATGACCAAAAGCTTTATTGCTTTCTTATTAATGTTCTGCGCATGTGCAATACATAAGTGCAATAAATAAACTCGACGAATATTCTAAGAACGTTCTTTCTTTATTATGAATATACGACTTTTTATTAAAATATTCGACGTATATTTATATAATATTCGATCCGAATATTTCGAAGTTAAGAACATTTGCACTTTACAAGAATATTCATAAAACATTGTGTGCTAATTATAATAAACTAGAATAACTGAGTCTAGAATAACTTGTTTTTATGGAACTTTTATTACACAGATTCTAGAATATCTGTTCCATAAGAGAGAGAGAGAACACTTTTTATATAAATTCTTTACGCTAAGATTTCTTTTCGTAAAAATTCAACAAGAAAAGATATTCTCTTAAATAAAACATAGTTCTAACAAGCTCTAACAAAATTGTTTTATAAACAAGAAGTACTTGTTTATTTCGAACCCTGATTAATACATTAATTTAAAGTTTTATAATAGACAAAAATAAAAATTAAAATAATTTACTTAATCACCTAATACATCAACTGTTTTATTATTAGTAAAATAGTGTATACGAATGTTTTTGTTTTGGTGATATTATGTGCAAATGCAATGTGTTTGCAAGAATATCAACACAAAAAATTGCCGTTTTGCATAAATAATAAAACTATTTTGATATTAATTATTTAGAAAACACACAGTTGCATCATGATTGAGAAATTATCACTTGTGATAGAATTATTCCACAAAATTTATCACGGTTCTAAAAGTATAATCTAATCTTACGATGATAAAAAAGAAAAGAGAAAACAAAATTTTGTTAATTATAATAAACTAAAAAAAGTAAAAAGATATTGTCAAAATCAAGCTATTTTCAAGATTATATCTGTCTTGAAATACTGCGTTTTGTAAAACTCTTTTGATAAACAAAATTCTGAGATAAGAATTCAGATTCAGCGTCTCGAAATTGATAAAACTCTTTTTTTTAATTTAAAAGTAAGACAAAAACATTAAAACAAGCAGTGTCTAACTCTTGTTTTGCAAGAACAAAAAAATATAAACTTAGGTCAATTTCGAGCATAAAAGATGTAAATATTCTAATAATTATTTGATACAATTAGATTACGCATATATACGAAACGTTTCAACTCTACACAGAAGTCATCTTCAGTTGTGATGGAGGAAAATAAAGCTTAGAGATAAATTGTCAAATAACGTTATGATAAAATATGTTTCCGAACGCTAATCGCAGAGTAGTGTATTCATACTTTGTATAAAAAGATGTAAAGATGTCAAAACTAGGAAATGAAGTCCAATCAAATATAGTGTTAATAAATAAAATACTGAAAGACGTAAAAGATGCACAAAAATTGAAATAATATAGAGTATAAAGTATAAAACACACCACATAAGAGAAACACGCTCGAAAAGATCAAGCGAATGCTTACCTACATGTTATTAAGTAGATAGTCGAATGCTGTCGCAGACCAAAAGGCAAACATATTTATATACAAGGAGAAACAAACAAGAAAAAACAAACAAAAATATTAAATTTATTTAGTGTATTTATTGAACTATTAGTAAGTTTTTTGTTGTTATAAACACTGTTCATGCACGTATCATTTTATACTAAATCTTCATTAGATGTTTAAACGTCACATAAAGTTATGGACGTCTATTTCGGCGTTTCGTGAATTTTATGTCTATGAGTGTGTAGTGATAAAACTGTTTTTTTTTGTTTTTTACATAACAATGTCTAAATAAATATTTTTTTATTTTAATAACACAAAAATATTTATTGATCGTTAAACAATTGTGCATTTTACAAACCATGTCTGCTTAAAATCTGCTAACTCCACAATAATAATAGATACTTAGCGTATAAGATAAATCTATTTGATTTTATCTGACCTATCAGATAAAATCAGATTAAGCGTGTCAGATTAAACGTGTCAGATTAAACGTGTCAGATTTTCCGGAAATTGTAGATATAAACATAAATACAAAAAATCTTTGTAAACTCTCATCAGAATTTTTGTAGACTCTACATACAAATATAATAAGAAAAAAAATTTAAGAAAAACCAACGATTAAAAAATTTTAAAAATTGTTGCAGTGCAATTGGCTGAAAATGAAGTGGACACACAGATACCCATACATTGAAGAAAAGTTGAAAAATTATATATTAGCAGAAGAGTTAAGTATTGATCGGCCATTCTCAAATCAAGCAACCTTCTTATTTTTTAATTAATAATTCATACTTCTAACGGAATCAATACAGGTATTTAAATAATAATGAGATATTCTGTATGTTTTTCGTATGTATGTGTGTTTGTATATATGTGTATATACAAGGTGTTTCAGACCACCCGCGCCACCCACTTAAAAAAGAGAAAAATAGTTATTTTTAAAAATGTTTTAGACAAAAGTTGTTGGAGAACAAGTAATGCATTACATTGGCATATGCAATTGACTTTGAGTGGCGTCGTGAAGGTCATGTCAAGGTCAACTTGAATTTTTTAAATGATAATCCTTACTTTTTACTGCATATTCTTGTAGCTGACGTCAAGGCGTTTTCGAAACACTGCTTGCAAACCTTTTTTAGTTGAGATCTACCTGAGTTACAAGACTTCAAAATTTCAGTACCGCCGACGTTAGTATTATCCAAGATGTACCGCGTGGAGGTAGCACGGTCGGATTTACACCTCAAAATGATGTAAATCCGACCGTGCGACTTCCACGCGGTACATCTTAGGTAATACTAACGTCGGCGGTACTGAAATTTTGAAGTCTCGTAACTCAGGAAGATCTCAACTAAAAAAGGTTTGTAAGCAGTGTTTCAAAAACGCCTTGTCAGCTACAAGAATATGCAGTAAAAAGTAAGGATTACTATTTAAAAAATTCAAGTTGACCTTGACATGACCTTCACGACGCTACTCAAAGTCAATTGCATATGCTAATGTAATGCATTACTTGTTCCCCAACAACTTTTGTCTAAAACATTTTCAAAAATAATCATTTCTCTCGTTTTTAAGTGGGTGGCGCGAGTTGTCTGAAATACCTTGTATATATATGTGAGTGTGTGTGTGTGTGTGTGTGTACACATATACATATATATACGCACATACAATACGTATATATTGCATATTATTTAAACACAATTGCACACAGGAAATAAACAAAAAGCACGTGCGTGATCAGCATGACATAAACTCGCTGCTACAGTCATTCTAAGAAGAAATTTGGAAGTGTTAAAATACGCACAGAAGGAGAAAAAGAGAAGGATAGATACGCAAACAGACAAGAAAATACGTGTGAACAAAATGTCCGAAAGCGAGACAAAGCCAGCTTCGCCAATACCTACGGTGATGTGCGCACAATGCAGAGATGATGAAGAAAACAGTAGTAATTTGGTAACCACACAATGTCCGGCTCTGCAGGTCACCTCGCGAATGTTGCGTTCGCCGAGTCACGAAAGCGTTACTACAGATCTATCACTTTTTAGTGTGTCGTCGATCGCGAGCGATTTGCGAAGTACTAACAGATTAATTACCTTTAAGTCTTACAGCGACGGGCACTTTATTGGACGAGGACCTTCTCCGAAACCTGACTCCCGACAGATTCAGAGTAACAGGTTTGTATAATATTTATATCTAAAGTTTCAATTTGACTTCAAAGTTCACCGTTATTTGTGGTCAAACTCATAGATTACGTAGTAGAAGCAACTATGATTAGATGATTAATAAGACGTTTTGATTCCCTTATTTTTTAGAATAATGTCAAAATTTTTTACACTGAAAAATATTTTTACAAAAAAATTATGTCAGAAATGTTACACATTATGATGCAGAGGAACGGGATGAATTCGATGAAAGATCGACGGAACTATTTGATCCTATCTATATTTTGTTAATCAATAAGATAAATACCTAGCTTCGGGAGGATCCCGATAGCCAAAATTGTTTTTGCGCAGATCGATGGTTGCACAGATCCCGTTTGTCTGGATCTCGTTTTGCATAAACAATTTGTGCGCAGATCCCGATTGTTCATAATTGTCATTGCACAGATGTTGTAGTTGCCTAAGATTTTATTTGTTTAGGGTGACTATTGTACAGATCTCGTTTGCCTAGATCCCGTTTGCACAGAATCTTGTTTACACATAAACTACATTGCACAGAAATCATATGGCATAGATTCTGTTTATACATAAACTACATTGCAGATCTTGATTATTCATTAAAATCATTGCACTGATCTCGTAATTGGCTGCATATTACATAGAACATTTTAGTGCACGTAAAAAGTTGCAAATTTATAAAAAATCTTGCTATAACAAACGACAGTTAAAATTGAGGCAAGATTCACATAAGTTTATAAAATATTAGAAAACTATAAAAATAACTTTGCGTAACAAGTCTTAAACCATGTCAAATCATACATTTATAGACTTCACTTTGTGTAAAAAGTCGAAAACCCATGTGGAACTACATTAAGACTTTATTTATTTTAAGAAATATATAAGACCTTACGAGTCGTTCCCAGGATGTTGAGCGGAAACTGTACGTGTGTGTATATATATATATATATATATATATATATATATTTTGTGACGTGGTATTCGCGCCGCTCCTCCCTCGCCACAAAAAGCTACGTCTTCCGCGGAAATCCGGGAGTGCGAGACGTTTATTAAAGCGCCAAGATCTTCCAGGGCTTGCTTGCGTTACCGTAGATTTAGTGTTTTATTTTTTGTATTTTTTTTTTTTTTTTTATGCAATTTTGGCGCCTCACTGTTCTGCATCTACGTCAACGAAGAAACCAGCAGAGAACTTCGAGGGAATTACGAGAGCGAGAGAGAGATCGCTGAAGAGAGAGAGAGACGAAGACGGAGGCGCTAACCAGTGGTCACATCAAGGTCGCGACGAGAGGGAGTACACCTTTGCATGGCCTAGCGGGGACGGGACAGCGGAGCTTCTTGCTCAGCGACGGTCAGCGAGACGGCGAGACGAGAGGAACGAAGGAACGAACCAACAACGAGGCGCTATTCTCATCCAGCTGCTATCTCACTCTGCACGCTTTTCCTGCTTTGCTGCGCTATTCGATGCTGCTTGCTGCATACTGCTTTCCATTCACTGCACTATGCGATTCCTCGCTGCTTAAAGTCAAGACAGATCCTGCGAACTTCATATTTCGCGGCTAGCTGATCCTGCCGCCTAGCGCGAGCTTGCGCGCCGCGCCTGGGACCTCCCAGGTCCTGGGAGGCCCCAGGCGCGACCTGATTGGCTGACCCGACCTGCCCTATGCGACCCCAGCGCTATCCGGCGCATCTACCCGGTATCGATTGCGATCCACAAGGACTTTGTTGTTACTCGCCGTACCAGACGGACGCACTATCGGACTCTCCGCACGCTATCGTACCGTACCGTCTCGTTAGGAGAATATATCTCGTTGAACTTCACGGACCGCCGAGCTTCTGCAGCAAGAACGAACTTCGGGGACTCATGACTGAGGACGACGACGTACGGTGAGGTGCCAGTTTCCTGTTTGTGAGCCACGAATTTGCGTCGCACCATCCTCGTGTCGAGGCTAGTCGCTAATTTTCGCGTTTGGTTTTGTTCGTATCAGCAAGGTCTAATCCTTCGCCGTCAATTCGATAAGTTTCGTAGCGGCTAGAATCGGTTCTCACGGAGCTTCGTGGCGATAATTCGTAGGTTAAGTGCGTTCGGACGATTATTTTATTAAGTATTGTCAAGCCCTGGAGACGGTAATGTACCAAGCAGCCTGTTTGTTTTCGTGCAAAGTTCGTGTATCCCTTGTCAGACGTGTTGTTTTTACCGCGTTTTTTTGTTTGTGTGGTGTCTCTATCGCGCCGCGCGGTTAGCGCATCGTGCCGGCGATTAGCCGACGCTTTGTTAAGCTCTTGTAACATACAGTGTCGCATTACTGAATTAAATATCGAGTTCGTCATAAGCAGTTCCCCGTTGCGCTATTATTTTACGCGTTATCGTACCGAATGACCAAGTGTTTAGTCCCGGCATAATCTGTTACCGTATCGTGAAATTTGTGAAGCACCTCGCGCCAGTGATTACCGTACCGTTTTTCTGTCTTACTTAGTAACATCACGTGGATTTTGTTGTGCGATCGGCCCGAGCGAGTCGGAAGGGTTATATTAGTGGAATCAGTACTCAAACGACGTTCAGTGCGCGAGACTTATAATCGATAAAATTGTTACGGGATAGTAAGTTTCATTAGACAGGCATCGCTACCGAAATCGCGAGCATGCGGTGAACACGCGTCGCGGAACCAGTGAATGCTTTGTCTGTACGGGTTACTTATTGTTTAACGTGTGATATCGACATTTGCAACGAACGTTGAATCAACAGCTGGATCGCTACCGTATTTTACCGTTAGGTTAACCCAGTGTCGGTTGTACGTAACAAAACCATACAAAACCGAAAATTGAAAAGATAAGTAAAAGTGATTGTAGTTTATTTCTAATAATTTTTTATGCATTGGATATGCATTAAGAATAAAGAAAAAAACATAATCACAGCATCGAGACCATCTTCGATATATGTAATAAGTATTGCGAGAATAACTCCAAGTGCCTCGGTGGCCTAACAGAGAAGGCGACG
>QVOA01014536.1:0-42352 GCA_014825685.1 Pseudomyrmex cubaensis
TATATATATATATATATATATATATATATATATATATATATGTATGTATGTTGCTAATTAATAGTTTCTTACACTTTGCGGCGCAATTAAATAAATTAACGAAAAAAAATTTCACCGTTTATGCGGCGTTTTATTCAAATAATTATATATACTTAATATTTTGCCCTGTTTTAATAAAAATTTGTTATAATAAAAAATATTGTTTCTTGTATTGCACAAAACAAATTGTCTTTTAAAATAAACGACCAATTATCACAGGAATAAAAATTATTGCATGATGTTGATACCGAGTTGCATCTATGAACGAGTGAATAAATAAATAATAATTACTAAAAGTGAATAAAAAAAAAGTGTTTATCTTTAATCTGCTAAGCTATAATGTGTTTCGTCTCAGTTTGAGTCATTGCTGTCATTAGTGATGTTGGCGGCAGCAGCGGTTGTTATGTGATTGCGATTGAAATTGTCTTAAAATGTCTTTCCTACGACAATTGCAAAGAAATATTTGCGCAAGTTACTTATATATCTCTAAAAGAAATTCAAATCGGGCATAGAATTGTTCTACATTTATGCGAGCACACTTTTATTTGCAACGATATCAGCGCGCCAAGTAGAAGTTCAGCCGAGTAAGTATAAATGGAGGGAATGGATGCGCTCATATGAAGCTAGAAATTTGCGCAAGATCGCCATTTAAAAGAGAGATCGTTCTAGTTAAAGGTCCACACACTCGCGGTTTGAAATTGAAACGCGCGCGGTATGAGTTCACTTTAAACATCCTCGTACTTTCATTGTATAAAGAACTCCATGTGCACTTCTATTTATACCTCTCTATCTCGGGAATAATCGATAAACCTGGCCGGTCCGCAAGACGGCGTAATACGTCGCCATATGCGGGCTATAATATACATATATTGACGATACTTGTTGATCATCCGATATAAGTGTTACGAGATCTGCGCCGGTAAGTAAATGCGATAGACGCCTTGTTGTTTTTGCTTCATTTAATAAGGACCTTCTAGTGTAATCGGAGCGATAAGTATCGCGTTTTGAGGCGAACAGTAGATAATGTACGGTCACTCGAAGGTGACAGCTGTACATTTATCATATCAGCACGCGCGTGTGCACGTGATGAAAATATATGCTTGTCATTTAATGACTGTATACTGTAGAGAAATAATCTCATAAATTTGTTGCGACGTAGTTGTTTTTTTATGTTTTAATAAATTTATTTTTTAATCCTTTGTGGACTTCCAAAACAGTCTACTAGTTGGACTGACTGTTTGACAGTGGGTCTTACAGACCCACGCGACTTTAAAATCAAACATCTCTGCAAAAAATCAATTTTTTTTTTTTTTTAATCGAAAGTTCGAAAGATTCTGTGTCGATCAAACAAAAAACAAAGTCTAAAAAACTAATTTTAACTAGAGACATCGGTTTGAAATTTTTGGATGTGTTTGAGAGAGACCTATGTCAGTCCACAAAGAATTAATTATGCAAAATGTTTTGCTTTTTTCTGTTCTGATTGGTTTTTATTTTTCAAACATCAATTCCCTTTCACTTGTCATATTTGTGTAAATATTGTTTTTAACACATTGCACATCTATGTTTCTATTAATTTTCACGACTGTTGTCCTGTTTTGCTAGCTTTAAGAGAAACTCATTACGTATGACAGTTTTTGGAATAAAAATTTATGCACAACGATGTCCAATTATCCGTATAAGTACGTAAAATGTCTAGGTAGGTGTCTAACACACAGCTGGAAGAAGTTTTTGTAAAATCATATAAATTTTACACACTATTACAAGTGGTTTAAATCTTTCTACTATAGAATCGACTTTCTTTCTCAAAATTAAATGTGTAATGGGTTTTTTAGATATGGATCAACTATCAGAATCACCACAACAATCAAGAGACTCTCGCTCTTTGGAAGGCTTTTATCCTCTTGTCTCTATTACTGAAGGATGTGGCATCGTTCTTCTGATTTTGATGGGTGTGTGGATTAGCTATTACAGAGGTGGCTACTCATGGAGATCCGATCCGAAGCTTGAATTTAATTGGCATCCGTTGTTAATGATTATCGGACTTGTTTATCTATACTCCAACGGTATGATATATTTAAAAATTATTTTTCTTTATTGTTGCGCTTTCACACGCACAATTTATAAGTTTCTCTTTCACATTTGCAGCCATGCTTCTCTACAGAACTCAGAGAAATGTCCGCAAAAAGCAATTAAAACTAACCCACGCGGGACTGATGTTATTCATTGTGCTGTTAGTGGTGATTGCCTTGGTAGCAGTTTTTGACAGTCACAATTTAGCTTCGCCCCCAATACCGAATATGTATACCTTACATAGCTGGGTGGGATTAACGACTGTGATATTATTTTGCTGTCAGGTACGTAATATAATTTTATAAAAAATTATCTAAAACATATATATATGTTTCTATATCCAGACAGAATCTACACATAGTTATCTGCTTTATTTATAAATTCTTATTTTATGTTTTTATATTTTTGCAGTGGGTTGCAGGATGCGTCTCGTTTCTTTTTCCCGGATTACAAAGCCCGTTAAGAGCTGCCTATATGCCACTGCACGTATTTTTCGGCATTGCAGCCTTTATTGGCGCGATTGCGTCGTGCTTGTTGGGACTCAATGAGAAAGCAATGTTTACGTTGAAGTTAGTAGCGTATTAATTAAAAAAAAATTGAGAATGCAAGAAATATGTTCTATTCTTCGTCTATTTATAATTTTAGGGATAAATACGCAGAGCTCGTGCCCGAAGGAATGCTAATAAATTTCATAGGGGTGCTCCTGATAGCGTTCGGAGGCTTGTCCGTGTATTTGATATCGCAAGAACGTTACCGACGTGTACCAAGACCGGAGGATGACACGTTATTGTCTCGCTAATGTATTCATTACTTCGTTGTTTGTTCGGAAATTAAAATCGGTATGACGCTTTCAAATTAAAGAATTCCAAGGTTTCAGGAACGTACTTCAAAGTTCGTAAATTCTGTGCATAATAAAATCAAGGCTGACTTCATTAATCGAAACGATACTTGTTTGACACAGAGTGGAAAATATTTCTATTAGTTTGTTTGACGTGTGAGAGAAAGTTTTAATATTTTTTTATAAATCTTGTGATTTTTTTAATACTTTCTGCTTGATGACTAGAATACCTCGAGATATATTTATACATCGATATATTTACAAATTCTTCTTCCGACTTTTTGGTGCTCTACGCAGATACAATACACACACAACAATAATAATAATAATAATAATAATACATATCTGTTATTGTATATACATATCTTTTGTTGTGTTTGAACAACTTATTTTTTTATATAACAACAAAAAAAGAAAGTAATAATATATAAAAACGTGTGTATAATATATTGCATATATACTCAAAGTGTGTATCATATATTTAAGTGTGAGACAATATATATATAATATATATGTAATATAAAATTGTGTAATTACATACCAATACACGTATTTTGTGGCAAGCAATTCCTCGTAAATTTCTGTCTATATACGACATATTTGGCTGTTGTCGAGCGTCACTCGGCGGTGCACGTTGGAGCCACGTTCACGAACCTCTTTGTCGGTTACCACCTGATTCTGTTCCGTGCTATGTCCGTAAATAGAGATGTGGAAGATGAACTCTGAGGAGATATGTTCACTTGATTGGCACCATTAACGCGCATACCGTTACGTAAAGTTAATTTCCACCTGCGAACGAATACTTTGCCGGCACACGGATGTTTCCGCGCGACAGAGACGACACATTCGCGAAAAATACGGAATACAAGTCCTACTCCTCGTATGTAACGCGGTTGTACTTGAACAACGCGTTATCGATGTAACGCGGTTTACAAATTGTAGGAAAATGGAGTTTAACCCCGTTTTTTCAATGCGCCTGCTTATGCGAGCCTCGTATAACGCGATTTATATGACGCGGCGGTTTTGTGGAACGGAATATCCGCGTTATACGAGGGTTACCTGTAATTCGAACAAAGTTCTGGCGCGTCGGCCATGTCGTTTCTCGCGCGGTAGCGCGAACTGCCGCGTTAAACGATTACGTCGGGGTTTAGCTTTATTTCGGCAAGCTAATTTCGCGCGCAAACACACGCGCAACTGCGTACAATATTCGCGCGCGAGACAACGAAATAATTCATCGCGAGAGAAACGCGGAACAACATTCGAACGCGCTTCGCCACGGATGACTTTCCGACAACATCCATCCGAGCGCGATGTATCGAAAAGCGCGCGATAATTCGAGAATCGAAGTATCGAATCGAGAGAAGCAGCCGCCATCTAGAGCTCGCGTTTCCGAACCAATTTATCCGTACGAAAAGAAAACAAAATTTGACGCGTCAATTATTGCCGCACCCACACACCGCATGCACCACGGCGGGCGGGACTGTCGAATGATCATCGCATTCGCATATTCGGCAGATCGCGATGGGACACACCCATTTCGCGCTGCTTTAAATCACTGACGATCGCAAATATCTGTCAAAAGTTCCGCCTGCTCTAACACGGAACTCGCACGTACATATACGCACGTACGTGCATACATACGTAAAACGTAAATTTTGCTCGTTGGCAGTGCGCGCTTTATCTCCCTTGACTATCAGCTGTTCGCTCGTTCTCGGAACTGGATGACGAAACTTGTTTGACAACTTGTCAGCTGACGTCGCGAAAAAACAACTCGGTAGCTCCGAATTTCTGAAAGAGAGTGCGACGCACTCGGCAACGCCAGTAAGAACATTAAGTGCATTCAATGGTTAACCAAATACCTGTGCCGCAGGCCAAGTATGAATTGCTGACCGACATACGACAGTGAGTATATCCGTAGAATCTCTTCGTGTGTTTGTGAGAAATTTGTATAGACGGGTGATGAGAGAGGGAGAGAGCAAGAATAAAGCCCGCGTGTGTGCGTGAAATTGCCCAGTGACACGCATCTCGTGCGCGTGAAAAAGAAAGGACGGAAAAAGGGTAGGAGGGAGGCGATGAAGGGAGGGAATTTTGTATTGATTTCTCGTGTACGTTACGGCGAACGTACGTCATTGCTGGCTGTCAAACTCTTCGTTATTCTTCGTTAGAAAGGATTGTCGCAATTAATTGAAAGGCTCGGCTCAGCTCTGCTTGTTTTTTTTTTTTCTAGCGTAAAAGTGACTTTAGACGGTGATTTCCCAGACGCGCGAGCACACGCGATTTATTCTCATTAGTTGCACGTACATATAAATATTTATCTTGCGTATGTTCGGTCTTGTATTCGCGACGTGTATCGTGTCAAAAAAATTTATATAAATATAATATTTTTTTAGACCACGCTGGAGAGCGCAAGTTCTGTGTCTCACTCTGACATTCCTGATAGTCAGTGTTCTATTCGTCACGCGCGCCTGGTCCGGCATATTAGCTTTGAGAGCGTCTAAAGCGGAGAGATACTTGGAGGAACAGATTGACAATGCCAAGATTGCTACGTGGCTACGTCGGGCTTGGATGTACGCCGAGTCGACGAAGGAGAATCAGAATGCGGACAGGAACACAAGCGTCAACACATCGGAACAACTCCACCGCAATTCAACCGGGTGAGAGAATTGATGTTTGTCGAGCACTTTATAGGTGCGTCTCAAGTATGCGATCGTTAATTAATCGAGAAAGTCCACATTTCACAGCCAGGTCATCGTTTGCTACTACACAATACCGTGGTACCTGAACACGCTCTGGGAGCTCAGTCCGTCGCACATTGACCCTCATCTTTGTACGCATATTATCGTGGGTTTTGCGAGCGTGGTGAACAGCACACTTGACATCGGTCCCAACGAGTGGGTGTACAAGCAAGTGGCTGCTCTGAAAAATCGCGAACCTAAATTGAAGGTCATGATCAGCGCCGGCGGAAACAATGAGCTCCACGACGGATTTTCCGAAATGGTGAAGAATCACGCGAATAGAAAAAAGTATGTCCGCACATTTGTATTCGTTTTTTATTTTTGCGCGTCACTTGTTCACCTGAAACTACTGATATGTCGCGTCGTTGACGTTTCTTGTGTGTGCGTAGATTTATAAGATCAGTATTAAATGTAACCAAAACATTCGATCTGGACGGCTTCGACGTCGATTGGGAGTTTCCAGCGTGGTTGGGAGCTGACGATCGTGAGAAAATACATTTCGTGCAACTGTTGCAAGAATTGCGAAAGGAATTCGATCGCAGTGGGCAACAGTTGCTCTTGACAGTAGCGGTCGCGGCGCCGCAAGCCATCGTAGATCAAAGTTACAGTGTTCCCGAAATGGCAGAGTATGCGTGTTAAAAGAAATACTTTTTATACTACGATAACGTAGTATAAAATTTTTTACGTTGACTCTCTTTCAGACACATCGACTTTATAAATCTGATGTCGTACGATTATCATTTCTACGTTTGGTACTTCCCGGTAACAGATCTGAACGCTCCTCTCTTTCCTCGGTGTACAGAAACCGGATATTTGTCTACCTTAAATGTGAATTTCTCTGCTCAATATTGGATAGCGAAGGGAATGCCGCGGGAGAAGATCGTAATCGGTATACCGGCCTACGGTCACTCGTACAAGCTGGATAATCCGTCGAATCACAATTTGCAAGCTCCAACCAATGGATTCGGCGAGCTCGGCATCAAAGGTTTTGTGTCTTATCCTACGGTTTGTCAATTTTTGAAATCTGGAGCTGTAAGTGTTTTCAATAAGGAGAGTAAAGTGCCGTACGCGTACAAAGGCACGGAGTGGATATCTTACGACGACAAAGATAGTTTCTATTATAAGGTAATTCGCTTGTCTCACACAGACCTAGAACGCCTTTTGCATAATTTACGGAATAAATTGAATTGAAACGTTTTTGTCTGTTTCAGACCATGTGGATTCGTAACAACGGCTTCAAAGGAGCCATGATTCTGTCTTTAAACGTTGACGATTGGAACGGCACGTGCCACGGCACAAACGAAACTTTTCCCTTGACACGTACCGTTTCGAAAGTATTATTTAACGAATCAAACAAGTAACATGTGTCAATAGACAGATGTCAATAACTAAATTCTTTAAACTGCAATATCGTTAAATCCATCTAGCTGTTTGAAGACGCACTCTGAATTCCAACAATGCATTCCATTTTTGCATTCCTATTTGATGTAACCACCTTTATGCTCTACCTCAGTTGCTCAAAGAAAAAGTATTCTTTTGTACAAATAATTTGCTTACGTATTCGAAGCACATAGTATTGTATGCTGTAATAGAGCATAGCACTTGTACCTGGTTGAGTATCGAATCAAAAGTTATATATATATATATATGCGCGTTGCATTATACATATAATGTGTATAAGTATATATGTTTTCTACTTTGTTGCTGTTTTCATGTTTTTCATGAGCAAATAAAATAATGTCCGTGATATATATAATGTTGATAAAATTAGATAACATCACATCGTACAGGGATATATATTATAAAGATTGTTTAATTTTAAACAATGTGCCATGTATTCAAAATGTAAGCATAGTAAGAATCTATTATAATTGTCTGTTTTGCGAGAAATAAAAGTTTCGAATTCGTGAATACTTTAACGTGTGTTGTGCTTTTATTACAAGTTCACACAAAGAATGTGCATATATAATCCTTTTGTATAAAGCACAACAAGAGAACTTTTGTTCTGTTTGGAAAAAAAACTGAGAAATAAAAACCGTCAAGTTTTATTTTTTTTTCTTATAACAAAATTATATACACATCCTCCTTGTATATAAATGCTTTTGATGACAATTTCGTATTTACCATGTATCAATTACATTTTATTTCTTAGTTCGGATAGTACTGATGATGTTGAACGGAAAGTCATATTACTTTTGTGTTTTATTATTCTGATAATTTGTAAAAAAAAAACAACTTTGAATCTTTAACAAAATTTACAAGGATAGAAAATAAAAAAGGCTGTATAAACTGTCTCAACAACTTATCATTCTCATTGTGTGACACACTATATAGCGTATTTTGACAATTTATTGCATTTACATCGAAAAGTATGGTTTAACGATTTAATGAGCGAGTTAAAAAGACGTCGAAGAATCTATCATCAATACGATTTGCTGGTGTTACATTGGTATGATTTGTTTTTTTTATATCACGCCATTATTTTATAAAGTCACATTTTCTGGAAAAAAAAAAATTCAAACACAACTTCTTCAAACCTGTAATTTGACCATAAATTTTCTTCATATCGTAATTATCTCGAAACGTGTACGTAACGGTATTTAATGTTCTTAACGGCAGCGCCTACACTGCCTGGAACTTTATCTCAGGATTTGCCACCAAAACCACCCATTAAATTCCCAAGTCCACCCGCCGCACCTTGCTGTAACTGTTTCATTATATTTTGCAAACCAGACATACCACCTAAAAATGAAAAGATTTTTTTCCATGAGAGCACAGAGTTACAATGTTTGAAATATAACGTTAAAAACTAAACTAGCGTGTTCTCTTATTTACCCATTTGATGTAACACACGTGGATCCATCATTTTAGCCATTTGATGATTTAACTTCGCCATTTGTGTAGGGTTAACATTTTTCGCCATGTCACCGGCTTTAAACAGACCTTTGATGCCTCCCATTTTCTTAACAACTGCCGCAAACTTCGTATATTGCATAATTAAATCCTTAACTTCTTTTTCCGTTACACCAGAACCTCTCGCCACTCTTATTATTCTTCCAGGTTGTTTGGTGAACAACTTAGCTCCGTCTCTACTGTCCAATTCTAAAATATATGCGACGAAAAGCAATCGAATGGTATTATATTTATAAAATTGTAAGTAGGTTTTTAAGAATGTACCAACCTGAGTCATTCATACTGTCCATAATAGTCATGAGTCGTTTTAATCGAGCCATCGATTCTTGCTCCGTTCCTTTCGACATGAAATCTGGACTAAATCCAGGAATCATACCCTAATCATATATAAAATAAAATAATATTTTCCATATGCAAAACTGATTGTAAAATATCAACGTATAATAACTCCAACTTTTTTGTCAACAAAGATATTTGCCATAAACTTTCTTTTCAAATAAATACTACATTATATTTACCATTAATTGTGAAAATGGTCCCATTTTCATAATATTTTGGAACTGTTCGTACATATCACGCAAAGTGAATTGACCGTGTTTGATTTTTTCAAGTAACTCTTCGTTATCATCCAGATTGAGTTCATTTACTTTATCTATGAGACCCTCTATGTCTCCCATACCTAACAATTTACTAATAAACGGCTTTGTTTTAAACGGTTCCAGATCATCTATATGTTCTCCCGTGCCAACAAATATTACGGGACTTTGCGTTGCTGCAACACTAGAAATAAAAAAGAATTAAATGTTAAAAATTATAGCGTTTAGACAATACAGCGAGGAATTAAATATTCAAAAAATTGACAGAGCGCTTACGCAGAAAGTGCTCCACCACCTCTGGCGTGGCCATCCAATTTTGTGATTATAATAGAACCGACGTTGACACGTTCTTTAAAAGCTTTCGCCTGTGCTTCACAAGCTTGACCTATTGTCGCATCCATTACGAAGATTATATTGTCTGGTTGCTGCGACACATGAAATGTTAGCATTAAAAATTGATGTTTCGTTTTTGCGTGTGTACAACCGAACAATGTAATATAATTTTACCACTGCATTGGCGACTTGCAACATCTCCTCGAATAGTGACTCTTCCTGTTTGTGTCTTCCACTTGTATCTACTATTATTATCTCATAACCTTCTTTTTTAAACATTTCAACACCATCCTGCGCAATTGCTACAGGATCTACTTCTGTATAACTGAATTAAAAAATGATGATATCAGAGAATAATCAAAATTAATACATCAAAAAAGAACCATAATAATTGCAGAATTTCCACACATAATTAACATTTTCTGTTTACAATCTTTTTCTCTTTATTATTTACACCTTACCTTCCATAAAATGGTATCCTAGCTTTTGTAGCATTTTGTTTTATCTGGTCGTACGCACCAGCACGAAAAGTATCTGCGCATACTAAGCACGCCTTCCAGTTTTTTTTAAGGTAATGATACGCGAGTTTGGTACAAGTAGTTGTTTTACCAGAACCTTGTAAACCGACAAACATAATCACATTGGAGCGACCTTTCACTGGTTGATACGCTTTAACACCAGGATCAATTAACTAGAAAAAAATAATTACAGTTGCGCATCATATATTTAAATGTTAAAATAAAGTATTTGAGTAGCATTGTTTGTACAGTTTTAAATATTATTTCTCAAAAAAATAAATGTTTGTTAGAAAATACAGAACCAACCTTAACAAGTTCTTTGAAGACTGCACTCTGTATCATCCGCCTTTTATTAAGACCACCCGCCATATCCTCAAAATCGATAACCTGACGTACATTTTCTCTTAATTGTTTTACTAATTTAATATTTACATCAGCTTCCAATAATGCTGTGCAAATCTCTTTTAGCATAGAATTTAAAACCTGTAAATAAAAAATAGAAGAATAGAGGCAAGTGTACAACAAACATATCAGAATTCAGAAGTGTCTCAAGTGTGTATATAAAAACAATATAGTGTTTAATAAAAAAAAAAACATTCCTAATATGCGTACAGAAATATTCGTAAAATAAAATTATTTTCCACGAGATTCGTTTGCTCCATATTGTTGAATCATATAACACTGTAAATTGCTTAAGCTTAAGGCTTAAACAAAATGAAAATACGAACCACGTGTAAACATAAGTTTGACGTTTACAAAGAGGTTATTGTAGATACGCGGAAATCGTTAGAAGCGCAAACCACGCGACAGCAAAACAAAGACGCAAAATGACAGAAAACGCGAAATAACGACACTTCGGTTTACTGTTGTTTACAAACGTCTTCGAGAATTACATCGCGCACGTTGCGATATGTTCCGATAAACAAACCTACCTCCTCATTGATGACGGTCGCGTTGCTGAGCGACCGCAAGGCGGACGTAATCTTACGTCCGAGATCCGCCAAGACCATTTTCGGACGTTTTCCTCGGTCACGTCCCCGTGTGTAAAATAAATTTTCCCGATCACAGGTGAGAAAGAAGGTTAGAAAATATTAATGTATAAAATATGTCATGTTACTCCGATTTCTCGGCCAACACGGCATGACGACACATCCGGTCGTCGTACGCGGTGATCACGTTGTAAAACCGACGAGCGCGTTCGGCGACGTTGTTCGATCGGCAGCGAAACTTCACGGCAGTTAAATCCCACACGAACGTGTCTAGGACTCGTCGAAATCAACTCACTTACTCGGCTTGTTTATACATAGCAATGACAAAGCTCGGAATAATAGCTACCATCCATATCGATTAGAGCGTGCACGTTACACTCAACGTCATCTATGGTCACTAGCGGTCTTTACGTGTTAAGTTAGGCATTTCCGGAAGTACATGTGCGCTCTCGTGCTCACCGGGAACTTCAGATTGTTCTCCGGGCAGGAGAGTAACGATGAAACCGAACGTAAGGCGTTTCTCGGGCCATCCTAACATTATCATTGCGCAATGCAAGACGGTGGAAAGTAAATTCTACAAAATTATTTTCCTTCTTTCTTCGAACAGAATATTTGGAGCAATGGAAGAAAGAAACGCATCGTATATACAGCCGCAATGAGAATTTATTTATTTTATATTATTCTAAGTAAATCCCAGCAGAGAGAATGTTATTCATTATTTAGGGTCTTGGGTTTAGTTTTTCTCACGCTTGTTCGTCCGGAGAAACTTAGAATTTACAAATTTTTTTTTTTTAACGCGAAAAAACAAAAATTCAAAATGACACATCAATTAATCGGAGAAATCGGAGGGCTATGTTACACGCAAATATCTTTGTTTTTCTCTTAACGAGCCTTTTACATATATATATATATATATATATTATTATTATAACTCGAGACAACGTTGCTCTGTTGCTTGAAATATAACCAATGTGTCGCAGTATTATATACATTATATATCATATATTATACGTTGAAAAAATGAGGTACAAGACATTGACTTCGGAGAAGTAATGCGATGCTGAACGTATATATGTGTTTGTGTGTAGAGGTGAAAACCTTACGTCATATATACCTAGTTCATCGTGGCAGTTGATACACGCATAAAATGTTTTCTTCGAACGCGAGATTACATCAACGTGCGTGCGATCTCAATTTTTTCCCGCTAGAGTACCGTTTCCAGGAGCTACCGACATTTCACCTCCTTGCGTGCTGTCACGTTGAGGGCTCTGTCGTAATGTAAACAACACACATTTCATATGTTTAAGCACAGAACAGGGCAAGTAAGATACATTACTTTAAAATTTATGTTAGTCTGCGCTCTCTATTTAACAGATAACTAGGACGATCAGAAAATAAATAAAATAAATAAAACTTTATTGTTTACCTTTTTGATTTTAGAAGATAAACGAACGAATAAAAGATACGTATATTCATTCATATCTATCATCGTTTACCTTCACATGAATTTGTTGTTTCAACATCGCAGCTCTTAAAATCAACATTCTTGTACGCCTCTGATAATCTTTGCCGACGCTCATAGACTTCTCAAAGGTGGTGCTGCGTTGATCGACGTCCTTTGCGTATAAAATCTGCAAAAACAGATATGCTATTCGTAACAGACAATTCTAAAAGTTACATTTTTCTCTTAAATTATCTAAAACACAAATTGTTTTATACGTGTACCTAAAAAAAAAAAAAACTACGCGATTCTCACCTTGTTATGGGAATCTATACGAGCCTGAATCTGTCCGTCGAGAATGAGTTGCATGAGCTCGTCTTCTAATTCGGATACAGTTCTGTTGAACGCGGTTGCCATTCGTCTCATGTCCGCACTTAAATATGGACTAAAATACTGTATCAAGGCTCTATTTCGTATTTGTGTGTACAAGAGATTTACGTGGGGCGCTATATACATGTCCAGAAGAATGTTGTCCTTGATCTCATCGAGCAACTTCAGACAGGACGCGTATTTTGATTCGTAAAATTTGAAAATTATATCTCGCAGTTGCGGTTCTAATTCTAAAAATAATTTGAAGGAACTACTAAATATAACTTGTTTTTGCAGTTCGTGCCTGTCGAAAGTAGCTAAAGCACAAAGTCCGCCGTAGAGAGCCACATTTCCGGGTGACAGTAATTCGGGACAATCGCAGTGATCCAAAGACGCCTGCAGGAAGTGTTTCGCGGCCATCTTATATTTTCTTGTTGCCAATTCCGCCAGACCCGCCGCCACTTTTAACTTAGTGACTATGGCTTGGTTGTTGTCTTTACCGTGTAATTCCGGGAAGTCCGGGGTACTTTCTGCTTTCGTGACATAACTAAGTACGTGAGACCAGTTTTGTAAATAAACAGAGACCTTGATTACATTCGAACACATGTTCACCACGTGCTTGCCACTGGTGCAGTAGTCTCGTGCTCTAGAGTAACATTTCAAAGCATGAACAAGATCACCACAATTCAAGTAATGATCACCCAAGTCGTCGTGACCTCTTCGTATACTCTCCTTGATGGAATTGCTCTTGTAGTTTTTCAAATCCGTGTCAAACTTCTCCAATTTGAGTGCCGCTTTCTTAGACCGAGTCTCCACCCATGTTTGATCCAACGTCAGTGTGTCCTGAGACGTTGATTGCGCCGCTACATCCGGCAATCCAGGAGTACCCATGGCTTGTGCAAGCTTTTTATGCAGCAACACATAAAGCGGAACATTATATGTGGTCATCACATAGGTAATTGCCATTTTTAACGCTTCTATTCTTAATGACGGACAGTGATCGGCAATGAACATTAGTCTATATAGTTTTGCGAGTCCGGTGTAGCTGTTGGCATATACTTCCAAGTCCTGGGAAAAACAAGAGATATAAATAAATAATGACGAACAAACACAACCGCGTGTGTTCACTGAATCATTTTTGTTTCCTTTTTGCAATCAATTTCGTACGTACTAGGGTTGGATTTTCTACTATATACGGTTCTTCCTCAGCATTATCATTATCCTCTGTAGGAGCATCAACCTGCATTGGCTCCACGACATTTTGCTGCAAAAAAAAAGACGGTACGTGTCAACACTACGTATGGCCATGTGTCTATTTTAACGCGAGATTATTTAAAACGAAAAACAGAGAGATCGCGCAAATGACAAAGAGAGATGCGAGCGCGAACGTATCTCTAACCCCAACAGTTCCCGGAAATCGCTCGATCCAGGACGAAAGTTAAGCCCGGAATCAAACGGGATAATTACCTGCACGTCGTGAACTTGCAACGGCATTATTAATCCTCGTATTCGCTACGTCAAAACGGCAACTCGTGTAGCTATTATAACAGAAAAGATTTTTCCGACCGTGCGAACCATATATAAATTAAATATACACACTCGTGCGCACGTATATAATACACATATACATGAGAGAGATTCGCCGAACCCAGCCGCGATGTTGAGACGCGAACGAACGAGAGCGACATAGAACGGCAAACGTCAGCGCGAGAATTCGTCGTGTCAACGTGTGCGAAAATCTCGGTTCCATGCGCAAAGTCCGTTAAGCGCAGACGCAAAATACAGGTCTTGTGGAATTGACCAATCGCCGTTGGCCAGTTGGCTGATTTGATCAAACGCGATTGGTCAATTCCACGAGACCTGCCGTTGCGCTTAAAAAATCGCGTTGTGCGATTCGAGAAGATCGATCGATCGATCGAGAGCTGAAACACCTCTGGTTTTATCAAAGGATGATAAAGCAGCTCTCTACACGGCAAAACATTTAAAATGGCGAATTGTGCGAACTTCTATTGCAACACGGTACGTATATAGTTCTTCGCAATCTCTCGTCTAAACTCTGTTTTTCTTCGAGCAAATACGCTCAAAGTTCTTTATTTTCACGCTCTTTATTGCACGACTTTTATCGCACGATAAAATTCCGTTGTCGCGTGGAACTTTTTTTTTATCGTCGCGATTGTTTATCTTGCGACTTCGTGATTTACAACAGGAAAGACTTCATTTCCCCGTGCAAAATAAAACTTTCTTCGGTAAGTAAAGATAATAATTGCGCTTTCTATTCTTACATCTTCGGTGTGTGATATATCTTTTTACATGACTGGATGTACATATGGAACATCAGTTTTGAATTGAAAATTACAAAACATCACAAGTTTTTTATTAATGTACAAGACACACTTAAATAAATAATTGCCGTGTTAAATACACATCGTGTAAAATAATCTCTCGTCTGCGCGCACATACGCGCGTTGTTTGTGTGATGACGTTCCAATAAAAATCTGTCTGCTCGAAAACGTTGTGGCAATTGTCTTAACGTGTCATCGCGTCGTTGTGGAACTCAGCAACTCGCGTCTTTGTCTCGCACGACGATTTTGAAACCAGATCTTTATCTACAATTTCAAAAACAAATTTCAATAATCTCTTCTCTTTATTTCGCGCGTTTTCTCGCGTGTAAACTTTTTTTAAGATGAAATCAAACAACGATATCTGTTATATTTACGTTAGCGCGATATCGTCATCAAATTACAAACTCGCTATAATTTTTATTGTTGCAGAGATTGAACTTTTCTGACGTACTTTACTCTGCGGCAGTCTCAACGTCGCGGATATCTCGATGACGTCGTTCCTGGAAAGATAAGCGCTTCTCCTGTATCTATTCTCCAACACCTCCAACTGCGACGACGAGAACGGGATGCGGGGATGATCGCCCGCTCGTCGCTTCGTTCTCTTCTCGACGAATGATCTTCTGGGCAGCTTCGGCGGTCTGTATCTGGTATAATGAAGCCACGTTAAGTCGTTTCTCCGTGTCGCGCCCTCGCTATCGTCGTTATTCGTTTCCGCGACGCGTTCCTCATCATCTCGCTCCCCTTTCCCGTATCTCGCTAGTACTCGTTCCCGTAATTCGCTCGTCTCACGCGCGTCCTCCTCTTCGTCAACGCGTTTCCGCGGTTTTCGCGCGACGACGTCGTCGTCGTCGTTCCGAATCGCGTCGCGTTCGAAAGACACCCGCGTCTCGCAGCAACATGACGTCGGATCGTTCGCCAGTATACGAGCTATGCTGAAGTCCGTGTTCCTCATCCGCGAGCCCCGTGCTTCGCTCGTCATCCCGAGTATATCAACTAAAAACCCTCCGAGAGATACATTTCGTTATATATATGATACCGCGTGTACAAGCACGGGGTGTGGTGCGCGCTTCTCTCTCTCGAGTGCCCCGTGGGGTACGTTTTACCCCTCTTTTTTTTTATTTCGCGAAACGCATCTCCTCTTTGTGACCGAATCCAAATTAGACGCATAGTTGCACGCGCGATGGCTATCGCGTTGCTCGCACGACGACGACGATAGGGCGTTCACGCTTCGTTTCGCCGCTCGTACCATGTACCTGTCCCCCCTCATTGTTGTGCATGCTCTTATACCAGTGTATTATCTTGTGACCGCATCTTCGGCTACCGGTAATAACAATGTAATTGATACTCTGTAGCCGAGGGACCGGATCATCGACCACACAGCCGAGGAGGGGATCTAGAAATCCTGAAAACCCCCGTCCGTCTTCCTCATGGTTTTCTATAGGGCAGATGTGCCGACGCACCGAAGCCTGCATAATTAAAAAGCCACGGGGGTCAACTAATCCGATAATATATCCATCTAGTCGACGTAAATATTGAACAGCCCTCCCCCCCTCTTCCGTTGCAATTGGTCTTTTATCCCGCGATACGCCTTGTATACACCGCGCGTTTCTATTGTATATTAGAAAATAGAAGCGGCGAAGAAGTTAGTTTTATTATCCCCTTGGAAACTTGCAACCTTGATTAATCAGGTTTTTGTGTACAATGAAAACTTCGCAATTTTAATCAATGCTTGCGAGAGAGATATAAATAAAGTAATAGACTTGTGTCGCGGATTTTCTTTTGCGTCGAAATCCTTGACGCAAGGATTGCGACGCAAATGAAGGATTTAGGCGCGTGTCAATTCGAAAAAAAAAAACCTTTGTCGAAGACAAATTATTGCTTTCCGCCGAATAATCGTTACACAGATGACGCGCGCGATGACGCAATTTTCAGACGTAGAATAAAAATTGCGATTTCCGCGCGTAATCGCGAACGCGACGATAAGAAAGAAACGCGTGTGTGTTACATTTATAAAACATGAATTCAAACATGAACTTAATCTACATGTCGGCAATTTACATGCAGGCCAACGATATAGCATTTCGCGCGATAACATTATCTCTATCGAAATGTCGTCTCAGGCGCGCGGACAATCTTGTTTCGACGATCGGGAGAATCGTCTGTCAAAGGCGGAGCGCAACTCTGTGTGTCTTTTGCTCCGCGATTGCGTCAGACCGTCGCTCTGAAATAAACCTTCGCCGTCCGAATAAAATTTCCCTCCGTCATTCTTCGAGACACCTCGAAGGCCAAGAGCCGTCAAGAACTCGGCGTTGAAAAACGAGCGTGTCTCAATTGTATACGTACCAGACGACGCGATTGTCACGTGCGCGCGTTCCGCACTTTTAAGCGCGATTCACACGGACGGTTAAATCGATGGCGGGCGATTGTCAAGATTAAAAAACGTGTCGCGATCGTAAATCGCGCGTACAATTCCCCGTAAAATATCTCAAGCGTATCTTATTTACCCGAAGGGTGAAGAGGAGAGGAGGGAGACAACCGGATATTTTTGGAAGGTGGACGGAAAATGGATCGAAGCCACGCGAGCCGGACGCGGCGTTCGATCCAATAGAAATCAGCTTTACAGGCCACGAGTCGGGTAGGTTAGGTTCTCGCCGCAGAAGCGAGGAGCGTGACAGCGGGGAGAAGAGGATTTAACGCTGATACGCGCGATCAAAAGCGGCGGCGACCCGCCGCGATCGTTCCGTCCGATTTCCGCTGCGTCAGCTGTTTCGTCGCGTGGCGACGACAGGAAGAAGCAAGGCGCGTCCGCCGGAACCTTCTTCGCGCGACACTTCACGTTCCTTCGCGCTCGCGTTTTGTCAATCGCGAATCTCTCGCGTATACATACGTACGATTGTACATGTCCGCGTGCACGAGGATGCAGCAGCAACAAACGAATCAGCAGGCGAACGGCAACGGTTCCCTGGCGTCGCCGAGAAAGAAACAACGGATGTCCATGTTGAGCGGCGGCATATCGAAGGTCACGGTGGTTCTCGGCGCGCAATGGGGCGACGAGGGCAAGGGGAAGGTCGTAGACATGTTAGCGATGGACGCTGACGTTGTCTGTAGATGTCAGGTATTAGATTTGGTTTTTTTGGATTTTTGAATTTCTCGTTTCTAGCTTTTTGTTTCCTCTTGTTTCTTCTTTTCTTTCTCTCTTGTATTTTTTTTTTCGCCTATTGTCAGTTACGTCTTTGGAAGAGACACGTTTCCCGCCTCTTCTCAACTTCGCGCCTCGAATTCTCGATTGTTTATTTAAAAACAAAAGACTTTTGTTTTTTTAATAAAAATAAAATTGAAAGCTACACGTGTCATCGTAAAATAAATCGCACATTTTTCTGTTTGAATATTTTGTGATAAAAAACTCTTGAACATTAACTAACTTTTCATTATCATTATAATAGAAATGATGTGTAGGTCATAAAAAATATAATTTGACTATTTTGTAAATGACAAATGATAGCACATGACATTTCCCTCTCTCACACACACATACACACACACGCGCGCGGGCGCGCGTGGTTTACCATTTTATTTTTAGAAATAACCGCATGTCACCTGACCTGACTGTATATTACAAACATCTATGGCAATGTAACCTGTAGTTTTCCGTGCTTGTCATTACATAATTGACAATTATGAATGAATAGGTTTCCAAAAGATTACGTTCTTATCTTTATGTATGACTCGAATACAGTAAATCACTTTGTATTTTTTTGTAAACTTTTTTTTTTGTCTACTTTATTGTGCCATAAATTATATTTCCTAGTTTTAATTTTTTTTTTTTTAATTACAAGGATATTTTGCAAGGACAGTTGTCTTACCGTTCACATATTTCATTTAACGATAAAATCAATGAATAATTACTAATAAATTATTCAATAATTAATTTGAATAAATGTTAATGTCAGAAAATTTGAGTTATGTAACATCAGACTATACACGTGTTTATCCATAGATATCTCTCTAACAATAAGATAAGGAATCAATGATAGAAGAAACATGTGTGCCAATTGAATATTAATGACATTTTTAGTACAACTTGATACAAGTGTTGTGAAGTAATATCTTGGCTGTAATGCAATTATATTTTATTCTCTAAATTTTTCTCTTATTACTTTTCGTTTCTTTAATTTACATGTCGTTATAAGTAAATTATGTTGATGGAATAGATATATCTTATCGTTGTCACAAGGTTCTAATGCCTGTTGGTTTATGCCATTCAGAAAAAACTGGTTTTTTTATTTTTAATTCAATAATACAATCTTTTCTGTCACAATAACATAATGGCACGCCCTGTTTCTTCAAATTATTAATGTAATTTCACAGGGAGGAAATAATGCAGGGCATACTGTAGTAGTAGAAGGTGCGGAATTCGACTTTCACCTTCTGCCTAGTGGAATAATCAATCCCAGATGCAAATCCGTAATAGGTAATGATTTTTTTCAAATCAACAAGTTAAAATTAATCGAATTATTATTCTGGCTTGCACGTGAAAAAAAAGAACATTATCTTTGTGATGCAATTAATTTGTGATAAAGGAGTGTAGAATTACAAGTAAATTCATCAAAATCGTTATACAAAACAGGCAATTATTCCACTTGCTCGTAGGTTTTACTCTATGTCTCTTGGTCTATAGATAATGTACGTGGATATTACGTTGTTACTCTCTTAAATAATTCTATATAAAATTATTATTACAAATTGTACATGTAAAATGTTAAAAGGATTATGCAATTGCCAGTTTGATAAATAGTACTATATATTTGAACTTTCTTCTGTTTGCAGGCAATGGAGTGGTGATTCACTTGCCAGGTTTATTTGAGGAATTGGAGAAGAACGAGGCCAAGGGACTTAAAAATTGGGAGGATAGGCTTATAATATCAGATCGGGCGCATATAGTTTTTGATTTTCACCAACAGGTCGATGGATTGCAAGAACTGGAAAAAGGCACACAGTCATTGGGAACCACGAAGAAAGGTATAGGACCGACGTATTCCAGCAAAGCCTCTAGGAATGGGCTCAGAATCGGAGATCTTCTCGGAGACTTCGAAAAATTTTCTCAGAAATTCAATACCTTGGTCACGTCGTACCAAAAGATGTTTCCCGCTCTGCATGTAGATGTTAAAGCCGAATTGGAACGTTACAAGGAGTATGTGTAACATAATAGCTCTAGTCATTCGCGTCAATACGCGTTCAAACAACAAACGATTCTTTTTCGCAGATTTTCGAAACGTATAAGGCCGTACGTGAGGGAAACGGTGCAGTATCTGCATCAAGCGTTGAAAGACGGAAAAAAAGTTCTGGTGGAAGGTGCCAACGCGGCTATGTTGGACATCGATTTTGGTACTTATCCGTACGTGACGAGCTCGAACTGCAGTATAGGCGGAGTGTGTACGGGACTTGGTTTACCTCCTAGCACAATCGGCGAGATAATCGGTGTCGTGAAGGCGTATACCACTAGGGTAGGCGACGGACCATTTCCCACAGAACTTTCGTGCTCTATCGGAGAATTACTGCAGAGTCGAGGTCACGAAATCGGCGTAACTACAAAGCGAAAGAGACGATGTGGTTGGCTCGATTTACCGTTGTTGAGATTTACAACGTTGGTCAATGGGTGTGTACAATTATTTCACGTCATAGATACAACTTGTGTATTTTCTCTTCCAATCGAAATTGCACATTATTGTACAGTTTTAGCGTTAATACATGCTATTTTGTAATCGTGATACTTGTATTATCACAGATACACTTCCATATGTCTAACGAAACTCGATATTTTGGATACATTGCCGGAGATAAAAGTGTGCATTGGATATCGGCTAGATGGAAAAGACGTAGATTATTTTCCAAGCAGTACTTGGGAATTAGCAAAAGTGGAATCCGTTTATAAAACGATAGAAGGTTGGCAATCTACGACCGAGGGCGTGCGTTCCTTGGACAAATTACCTCTTAATGCACATAAATATATACAGATTATAGAAGAGTACTTGGGCGTGCCAGGTATTATAAATGGCTTTGCGCAAATTTGTTGGAACATAATTCATTGTTGCTTCATGTGCACATTGTAGCACGCAACATCCAAATCTATAAAACTAAGAATTTATTTTGTTGCAGTCAAATGGATTGGCGTTGGAGCAGGCCGAGAGAGCGTGATCACTCTCTGACGACACACGGTGCACAAAATGTTACTTAACTACGTCGCATTAAATGTATTACTAATTTTAATTTTATTTATAATCTTTCCTCGCAATGCAAAGCTGATGAGCGCACAGAAGACAAAATTTGCTAATATTTTCAGTAATTGTAGGATTATTCTTGAACTTGATTGAATGTATACACAGTATACACACATATATAACATTGTATTATTGTGTAACAATGTTTAGTAGTTCAATTTTGTAGTCGGTATCTAACAAGCAAATGAACGATCATTAGGATCAATGAGAAAAGAAAAAATCTTATACATATACTTTTATATATACATATATGTGTATATATATATATATATAAGTAACGTGTATAAGTATACAATTATACATGTATATTATATATGTATACATATATAATATGCAGTATAATTTATCTTAAACTCTTATTATTTTGAATCATTATACATATTGTAAATAGAAAAGTATGCAACTTGATGAACACTAAATGTAACAATGCTGCCATATCTTTGTTGTTTAAACTGTGCAAGGTAAACATTGATAATTTTTGGTGTATTTCAAAGAAATTTTAATTTTCTTTAAATTGTGCAAAAGAGCAAGTGTTACTATTTATTTATACTCTGCAATCCTAATTTAGATTATTTAGATTCCATATATATTATAGAAATCTCTATATTATGCAGTAATTTTATACTATAAACTAACTATGTAGCTCTCAAAATTGTATTTTTAAAAATCTTACTAGTATTTTTTTACATTTTTTTATGGTTATTTGTAGATTTCTTCGGCGTACATTCAAAATAGCTTTGTTACTATATACAGACGCGACTAATCACTATTTGTAATTGCCTAATTTGATCACCATGATTAGTCAATTATGTGAGACCTGCGTCTTATCTAACAAACCGTTTACATTACGTTAGCCAATCAAATCGTTTCAATCGGATTTGTGAGACGTTTTGATTGGCTGACGTTGTTTGGCGCTCGGTATGCTTGCACAGATACGCCGCATGGAAAGGCAGCATCCCATCTATATTGCAAACTATCACAGGAAACATGGTGACAGGAGACGTCGAAGTGACTCTATATTGACTGAAAAATTAACATTGATTTGTGGTGTATTCGTTGACTTAAGAGCGCTAAAAGATTTGAACGAACTGATTACTGGTTAATTTTCTGAATTTTCAATCTCCGTATTTTGCGATCTATGACTTCTGTCACTCGGGCCTGAAAGTAAGTATCGAATAAGTATCAAGTAAGTATTGCTTCTGAAGACGCGCAGTCCCTAATATTGCACTATTAGCTTTCAGCAAAATGGTGAATTCATCGTCGAACGTGACCGTATCGAGTATTCTGAAGAACAAAAGTACGGAGGAGGATGAACCTCGCAAGAAAAGTCGAGAAGAATGGCGAAAAGCCAAAGAACTCGAAGAAGCCAGAAAAGCAGGTACGGCTCCAGCTGCTGTGGACGAGGAAGGCAAGGATATAAATCCCCACATTCCTCAATACATCAGCTCAGCGCCGTGGTACTTCGGTGCCAAAACACCTACCCTAAAGCATCAGAGACCTCAGCCTGAAAAACAAAAGCAATTCAATTCCATCGACGAGTGGTACAATCGCGGTGTGGACACGTCCCATGCAGCAAACAAGTATCGCAAAGGCGCTTGCGAGAACTGCGGTGCGATAACTCACAAGAGGAAAGAATGCATGGAGAGACCGCGCAAGGTCGGAGCAAAATTCACAAATTCCAAGATAGCTCCAGATGAATTTACACAGCCAGAGCTGTCGCTGGATTATGACGGCAAGAGGGACAGATGGGCGGGTTACGATCCGGCTGAGCACAAAGCCATAGTGGAGGAACATCAGAAAATAGAGGAGGCCAAGAGACAGATGCGCGCTGAGAAACTGGCAGAGGAGGAGGAAACTGACGAACAAGACGACAACTCGGACAAGGATGAGGACAAGTACGTAGACGAGGTTGACATGCCTGGTACAAAGGTGGATTCCAAACAACGTATCACCGTGAGAAATTTGCGTATTCGAGAAGATACCGCAAAATACTTGCGCAATTTAGATCCCAATTCGGCATACTACGATCCAAAAACTAGGAGTATGCGAGACAATCCATATGTCGGTGTGGATAGCGAGGTGGATTACAAAGGTGAAAACTTCATACGTTTCTCCGGTGACACACAGAAACATGCAAACGCGCAGTTGTTCGCTTGGGATGCGCACGAGAAAGGAGTGGATGTTCATCTGCTTGCCGAGCCTACGAAATTGGAATTGTTGAAGCAGGAATACGACAAGAAACGTGACGAATTGAAGGACAAGGCGCGCGACAGCATAATCGAACGTTACGGAGGTGAGAAGCATCTCGAGGCGCCACCGAAGACCCTTTTGTTGGCGCAAACCGAAGATTATGTGGAATACTCAAGATATGGCAAAATAATAAAAGGCCAAGATAGACAGATAGTAAGATCCAAGTACGAGGAAGATGTCTATCCGAACAATCACACGTCGGTCTGGGGCTCTTATTGGCAGGACGGACACTGGGGCTATCAATGCTGCCGATCTTTTATAAAAAATTCATACTGTACCGGAGAACGGAAATCCGAGAACAAAACGGCAGATGCGGCGATTGAACAACACATTGACAACACGCCGCTCGCAATACCCGAAACGGAAGAAACGAACAACGATCGTTTCTCAAACAGCGAGTCCTCGTCGGACGACGAAGACGCGAAGATTAAAAAGGAAAAGCAAAGCAAAGCGGCGAAACGAAAATTAAAGAAACAGAAACAGAAAGAGTATCGGAAGAACAAGAAGTTGAAAAATTCAGATGACAAACTGAAAGAAGCACTGAGGAAGGAGGTGGAACACACGAAGAAGACAGATGAATTATTGCAAATGGACGAGAGAAAACGGCCGTACAACAGCATGTACGAAGCAAAACCACCGTCCGCAGAAGAAATAGAAGCGTATCAAATGAAGCGCAAGCATTACGAAGATCCCATGGCGCACTTTCTTTAAATGCGACAATTATTACGCGCTTGTTTTTATATAATTAGACCGCATGCGTTAACATAGTGTGTGTATATATATGTAAATATTTGCAATAACATGTGTACGAAAGCACGAGGCAGCCGGAGAAATTGAAGAATCTATAAAAAACGTGATTGTAATGAAGATCCAATAACTCGCGTCTTAAATAAAATATATATAGAATATTATATTTTAATTTATATATAATTATTTGTATGTATAAATAATTATATATAATTAATTAGTATATGTATAAATAATTATATATAATTAATTAGTATATGTATAAAATACATTGCATATGTACATGTAAATATATGTATAAAACAAATAATATATTTGTGAAATATATATATGTATCTGGTAAAGGATGTGTGCGAAACAGACGAGTTTTCGTCCGTCCCGATTCTTGTTGGAGTACAAAATTATGCACTAATGGTGATAGCGCGCTTTTTGAACACGGGCTCTGTGATGCAAGATCGAGCCGAAGAGCAACGAGAATAATCGAGAGTATCGAAGTAAATAGAGACACACAATCACACACAAGTGAGAATCTTAAGCCCATTCTACATTAAACACAAGTAGCAGGTCTCGTGGAATTGACCAATCACGTTGGTCAATTGACTGATTTGGTCAATGCGATTAGTCAATTCCACGAAACCTGCGTTTGCGTCTTGTGCTTAATGTAAAACAGTAAAACAGTTTATGTGACTAAGTATGGTCCAGTACGTCACTTCACACTGGACTAACATGGGACTAACCTGATTTGGTGTGTGTAATAATTGATACGCGTATGAATTTACTTTAGACGATCGGTGTAAATATTGACAGACTTCGAAGCTCAAAGCGTGTGTTCGCTCTGAACGAACGCAAACCCGCTCGCAGTTACCCGGTCGACCTGTAGTACGTGTTACGATGGCGGGGTCCATAGAGATACCACTTCGTGACACGGATGAGGTAAGTATTTTTTGTTCTACCGATTATATGTTCAATTTGCTTCCTCTATCAGAGTCTACTCGTAAATAGAAACGTCTGCTTAAAATGCAAAATGTTTCCAACACAAATGATAATATTATTACAAAGTCTCTCTTAACCTCAATGCAAACCGTTTCCCCCCTAAGCAAAAATTGAGACATTCAATAGTCAACAACATTTAATTACAATTAATAATTTAATGTTTTACAATCTTGCAGGTCATAGAACTGGGTTTGGATCAGTTACCAGAGGGAGATGAAGTTTTGGGAATTTTACGACAAGAACATGCTCAGCTCCATATTTGGGTTAATTTGGCTGTATGTGTAAAACCAATATATACATATTTTATATGCATATATATCTATAATTTTCATCCAAAAAGAGAAGTATATTTATAGACAGTTTTCCTACTTATCAGGATTTATTTTTGTTTCAGTTGGAATACTACAAGCAGCAAAAGATCAGTGATTTTATTAAGATACTTGAATCATCCCGTCTCGATGCAAATATTGACTACCGTGACTATGAAAAAGATCAGATGCGTGCTCTTGACATGTTGGCTGCCTATTATGTTCAGGAAGCCAACAAAGAAAAGAATAAGGATAAAAAGAGAGATCTGTTTACAAAAGCTACATTATTGTACACAACAGCTGACAAAATTATCATGTATGATCAGGTACGTTTCACTTGTTATTTTTACAAGCAAATACATTACTTCTGTCTTCAGTCTTGTTTTAATATTATTCTTACAATTACAGAATCACTTACTCGGCAGAGCTTATTTCTGCCTACTCGAAGGTGACAAAATGGAGCAGGCTGATGCTCAGTTCAATTTTGTGCTGAATCAATCACCAAATAACATACCTTCTCTACTGGGCAAAGCCTGTATTGCTTTTAACAAAAAAGACTACAGAGGCGCTCTTGCATTTTACAAAAAGGCTCTAAGGACTAATCCGCACTGTCCAGCTGCCGTCAGATTGGGAATGGGTCATTGTTTCATGAAACTGAACAATCAAGAAAAGGCACGACTCGCGTTCGAGAGAGCTTTGCAGTTGGATGGACAATGCGTCGGTGCGCTAGTCGGTCTCTCGGTTTTGAAACTGAATCAACAACAGCCCGATAGTATAAAAACCGGCGTACAGATGCTATCAAAAGCCTATACAATCGATTCGACGAATCCTATGGTACTGAATCATCTAGCGAATCATTTCTTCTTCAAGAAAGATTACAGTAAAGTTCAGCACTTGGCACTGCACGCGTTTCACAATACAGAAAACGAAGCCATGCGAGCGGAATCTTGTTATCAACTGGCCAGAGCTTTTCACGTTCAAGTAAGTTTGCTGGAACATGTTTGAAGATACATTCTATACCGTAATCGCTTTTAAGTGTTCAGTAAAACGTAAATCTATGTATTATTTCAGGGTGACTACGATCAAGCGTTTCAATATTACTATCAGGCAACGCAGTTCGCTCCGCCTGTGTTTGTGTTACCGCATTTCGGTCTGGGACAGATGTACGTTTATCGCGGCGACTCCGAGAATGTAAGAACAATACACACATTATATATATGCGTAATGTATTTTTAAAACTAATCGATCACAAATGCATAAAGTAATACTTTATTATTTCGACTTTAAAGTAGTACTTTTTTATCCCAATAAAAGGCGGCACAATGTTTCGAAAAAGTACTGAAAGTACAGCCCGGCAACTACGAAACGATGAAGATTCTGGGCTCCCTGTACGCGAATTCGAGTTCGCAATCGAAACGCGACATCGCGAAAAATCATTTGCGAAAAGTAACGGAGCAGTTTCCCGACGACGTCGAAGCCTGGATCGAGTTGGCGCAGATATTGGAGCAAAGCGATCTAAACGCAGCCTTGAACGCTTATGGAACAGCGACCAGAATTCTGAAGGAGAAAGTACAGGCGGATATACCACCTGAAATTTTAAACAACGTGGGAGCGTTACATTACAGGTGCACATGTGCTTCCATATTACATGTCACTTTCGCTAAAATAAATTACAATCGTGTATTCTTTACATTCATTCAGACTCGGTAATTTGGAAGAAGCCAGGAAGAACCTGGAAGAATCTTTGGCGCGTTCGAAGGCGGATGCCCTGCACGATTCGGTCTATTACAATTCGATAGCGGTGACGACCACATATAACTTGGCACGACTCAACGAAGCGTTGTGCATATTCGATCGAGCGGAGAAACTGTACAAAGACATTCTAAAAGAGCATCCGAATTACGTGGATTGTTATCTGAGACTCGGTTGCATGGCCAGAGACAAGGGACAGATATACGAGGCATCCGATTGGTTCAAGGACGCCTTGAGAATCAACAACGAACATCCGGACGCGTGGTCCCTACTGGGCAATCTGCATCTGGCCAAGATGGAGTGGGGTCCCGGTCAGAAGAAATTCGAAAGGATTCTCAAGAATCCGTCAACAAGCACAGACGCTTATTCTCTGATAGCTTTGGGCAATATCTGGCTGCAGACGTTGCATCAGAGTGGAAAGGACAAGGAAAGAGAGAAGCGACATCAAGATCGAGCACTGGCTATGTACAAACAGGTAAGGAAGAAACACGTCACGTGGGCAAATCGTTCAGATTGAGATTACAATTAACACGAGATTTGTTAGGTTTTGAGAAACGATCCAAAAAATATTTGGGCTGCGAACGGCATCGGCGCTGTGCTCGCGCACAAGGGTTGCGTGAACGAAGCGCGAGATATATTCGCCCAGGTTCGGGAAGCGACAGCGGAATTTTGCGACGTCTGGCTAAATATCGCGCACATTTATGTGGAGCAAAAACAGTTCGTCAGTGCTATTCAAATGGTAAGTAACACATGTGCGTATAATTCGAAAAATACAAGCCTTGCCGATTCAACGTTGTTTTGTCTTTTTTATCTTGCAGTATGAAAATTGCTTGCGTAAATTTTATAAATATCATCACGTGGAAGTGTTGCAATATCTCGGGAGAGCTTACTTCAAAGCTGGCAAGTTGAAAGAAGCGAAGCTAACATTATTGAAAGTAAGTAACACGTGTTTTTTTAAGTTCAACGAATTATTTTCCCCTTTTGATGTTCGTAACATATATTTGTTGATGTAATTTTTAGGCGCGCCGAGTAGCTCCACAGGATACCGTGTTACTGTACAACATCGCTCTTGTGCTTCAACGATTAGCCACGCAAATCCTGAAGGATGAAAAATCGACTCTGACCACTGTACTTCAGGCGGTTCACGAATTAGGTCTTTCGCACAAATATTTCCAATATTTGTCGGCGCACGGTGACAGGATGGAGCAATTGGCTGATGGCGAAGCCAGAAGGTGTCAAGATTTACTTTCGCAAGCTCAGTATCACGTCGCGAGAGCAAGAAGATTGGACGAAGAAGAGAAAATGTTGAGACGAAAGCAGGAAGAAGAGAGGTACGTTACGTTCTTTCGTTTTTACTACAATTTCTTTGAAATTACGTTTATTTTACTACACAAAATTCCTGAATTTATAGACAAGCTTTCAAAATGCGTCAAACGGAAGAGCAACGCAAGCTGGAAGAGATGCGACGTCAAAAAGAAGAAGAGATGCTGCAGAAGCGACAAGAATACGTGGAGAAAACTAAGAACGCGCTTGTATTTGGAGAAATGCCATCGGAGAAACCTACGAAGAAAGGCAAAAGACCTCGAACCGATCAATATATCAGCGACAGTGGAGGATCCGGCGCGGACGAAGGCGGCAGAGATGAAGCACCGAGAGAAAGAAAACGCAAGAGGAAAGCGAGCGGTGAGAGCAAAGAGAAAAAAGGCAGAGGTAAAGGCAGACGCAAGAAGGAGGCTGAAAGTGGCGAAAGTGGTAAGAAAATAGAGTTTTACACTCGATCTTTTGATATACGAACTTCTGTGAAAATGTCTCTTTCACAGGATCGGAAAGCGATCAACCAAAGCGTAAACGCGGCAAGAAGACTACCAAAATTAGAAAAGACAAGCGCAAAGGCGCGGTTGAGACACTCAAAGGTAAATTGGTTAAATCAAAGGAAACTATTTCGACGAGTGAATCCGACAGCGATTCTGCCGGTGGCCTTAAAATCGCTAGCGGGTAAGCAGATTTCGTGTTTCGTTCAAAAGTAAATCAAGACTCGAATGTATACATGATTTACGTGATTGTATAAAAATAATTATTATTATTACAGTGCTGAAAGCGGCAACGAAAACCAAGCGCGCAGCGGCAGCAGCAGACAGCGAATCGCATCCGATTCGGAGGAGTCACGAGCTTCGCGTTCGAGATCTCGTTCAAGATCGAAGTCCGGAAGCCGCTCTAGAAGCAGTTCGCGTTCAGTTTCTCGATCTCGATCTCGATCCGTTTCTGGATCCAGATCCAGAAGCGTCTCGAGATCGAGAAGCAGATCGGCATCCGGATCAAGATCAAGATCTAGATCAAAATCAAGGTCAAGGTCAAGGTCAAAATCGAGATCAAAATCGAGATCAAAATCAAAGTCAAAATCAAGATCAAGATCAAGATCAAAATCTAGATCAAGATCAAAATCAAGATCAAGATCAAGATCAAGATCAAAGTCAAGATCAAGATCAGGATCAGCGAAAAGCAGATCGCGTTCAAGATCTAATAGCGGTTCTCGGCGAAGCGAATCGAAGGCGAGATCAAGGTCGAGCTCAAGAAAGAGCGGTTCCAAGTCCAGATCACCGAGCGGTTCAAGAAAGTCACGCTCAAGATCCAGATCGAAAAGTGGCTCGCGCTCAGGTTCTGAGGAACGACGCCAATCGAGGAGCAAGAGTCGGTCGCGGTCCAATTCGAAATCCGTTTCAAGATCCAAGTCCAGATCAAGAAGCGGCAGCAGATCTCGTTCACGCTCTAGATCAAAGAGTGGTTCCCGAAGCAGAAGTCCGAGCGGATCGGCGCGGTAAGATCGGTTGTATGCGCGCGCGCTAATTTTAAATTTTATTAATTTGTTTTTTTTCGCAAGATCGAATATAATAAAACTATTTTCTTATTACTTTCTTCACTTTCAACTTCTTTCTTACGTCTGTCTTCTTTATCTCTTGCCGTTTTTCTCTTTGCTTTCACTCGCTTGCGTTTTCTTTCTCTCACTGCTCCACGTATTTTACACTACGGAAAAATGACACAACTTTTGTTCACAGATCCGCATCTCCAGTATCTAGAAAATCAGTGTCGGGTAGCGGTGGTAGTGACAGCGAATAAAATTATCGACTTTAAAGAAGAGCCAACGTTACACATGGAAGATATATCACTAATATTTCGATCAAGTGACATTATTTTCTACATATTTCTTTATATATTACTTTTGTTATTGTCCTCTACACTTAATCAATATATTATTAATACATGTGTTAGTGTGTTTAAATATATATATACATAATGATACATATTCGTTTGTATTCAGAGCATGTTATATTGTTCCAGAATAAAATATTCTTATGTATATAAAAAAAATAGCGAAATTAATTCTAAAGACATGTGCCTACTATTAAGAAACTGATCAAAATCTTGATCTAAATTCTAGACAAGTATCCTTTGATGACTTAGCAATTTCGACGGATTGAATCACTTCCACGATTAATTACGTCACGATAAATCAAGATGATCGTCGATTTTCCAAATTGGCGCCATTAATCGAGCAATTCAACTCGATCGAAAAAAAAAAAAAATCAGGACGGAATCGCTTGTTTATTTGCGATTGGTTGACTGTTATAATTTTCTTTCGATTTTTCGGTCTGCATGTGACCGCGCCCTTATAGTGGACACAGATCCTTAGCACTAGATAGCGCGAATAACGTGCTCCTCGAACGCAACCTGTCTATGTTCATCTATGTTTATGCTACAGTCTATTGATGACAGATTTCCTAACCTCTTGAACGTTTTTATATAAATAAATTCGAACGTTTTACATGAATTCTTTTTCTTATTTCGAGTGATTCTTCTGGCTCTTGCAATCTTGCGTCTTGCGTAACATCGGAGACAAATGAGCATAAAATCACTCCTATCTGCCTTGAAAGACAAATAGAAACTATTTATCCTATAACATAATTCAGAGAGTTGTATCTTCCAGTACATCTTCAGTTCTATAAACATTTTTTTTTTAATTTTTTATTGCAATAACATTTCTTTTTTTGTAATGTTTATTTTGTACTTTGTAGATACTACATGTGCAAGCGGTAATAATGGACAGTCTATTCACTCAAAATGTTCTTGATGAAGCAGAAGACATACCACAAATAGATGAGCCTGTCTGGATTCTTGGCAAGAAGTACAACGCCATAAAAGGTCTAGGAAATATTTAAACTGCAAATATTTTGAACATAATAAATTATATTGTATTCAATTTTAGAACTCGATGCAATACGCAGAGATATTCGATCAAAATTGTGGTTTACTTATCGTAAAGGCTTTATTCCTATTGGTGGTTGTAGCTCTACATTCACGTCTGACAAAGGTTGGGGTTGTATGTTGAGATGTGGCCAAATGGTGCTTGCTCAAGCTTTAATCACATTACATTTAGGTATAACAAATATAACATTTCAACAATGTAGTCATATTTAGTAAAATAAATTTTACTTTTGGACCATATTCTTACGTGAAAAAGAAAATAATCCAAGTTTAAATTGAATCATATGTAGGATATATTATGTAAATTATTTTATAATTCAAACTCAATAACATCTGACATATAAAATAATAGGTAGAGACTGGCAGTGGATGCCAGAAATGAAGAACAGTACATATTTAAAAATTTTAAAACGCTTTGAAGACAAACGAGCTGCTGCCTTTTCTATTCATCAAATTGCATTGATGGGTGCGTCAGAAGGAAAAGAAGTTGGACAGTGGTTTGGACCTAACACCATTGCACAAGTATTAAAGTATGTATTACTAAAAATATTCTTAATTTAAGAAAATCAACAGACATTTACACATACAAAATATATGCATATATATATACATGTGTAAACTTCAAATCCTTATTTTCTTTTCTTTTAATACATTATACAAAGTTAAACTAGTGTTAATTTAGTTTTTTATTACTTGCACATTTTACTTAATTAGTTACTTGTTAACTCCTCCACTTAATGGTTTTCAGGAAATTAGTTGTGTATGACGAATGGAGCTCCATTACTATACATGTTGCACTAGACAATACATTAATAATTAACGATATTTGTAAGTATGTAGGTCTACTAAATGTTAAAAGTGTAATAATTTGTTTAAATTGACAATGTATTTGTCATAATATGTGTGTTACAAAATACATATATATTTTATATAATTATAAAATAAAAAGATTACTCCCAAAGATCACACATAGAGACCACATAAGAACCATACACATATATGTTTGTGTTGTTTATATGTATATATGTATGTATATTATTTATATATATATATATATGTATATATATGTATAAAATTGACACAGTGAGACAGTGTAGAATAGATGGGGGCGTGACAGCAGAAATAGATGGAGAAATGCCTTTGAGGGCACCTAGTCAATGGAAACCTTTATTGTTGTTAATTCCACTGCGCCTTGGACTCAGTGAGATAAATCCTGTGTATATTAATAGCCTTAAGGTAACATATAGCAATTATATAACAAATTAATTTTAATTAACACAACTTGGTAAAACTATTAAGTTATATTACCAAGATATATTAATTTATGTATATTGAATTATATGTAAAGTATTGTGAATTAAAGAAACAATTTTTTCAGACATCATTTAAGATTTCACAATCTCTGGGAGTGATTGGAGGAAAACCTAATCTTGCTCTGTATTTTATAGGTTGTGTGGGTTTGTATAAGCTAATAATTATCTTTCTAAAATTATCTTTGCTAAATCTGTATATTAAATATTAGCAGTTTCAAGAGTAGAGGTCCTCATTTAAAAAACTAGATCCTCACTTTAAAAAATTTACTTTTATCATGAGTATTAAATGCAAATTATTGTTTAATAATTAATTAAATATAGCTTTAAAGTGTTTTTTATATTTTATATCATCACGACAAAACTTTATTTATTGAGATACATTATAAAATTTTACATATATATGACATTGTATAGAAGAACAATTCTGTTGTATAAATTTTTTTATAAATTTTAAGGCTAGTAAAATATAAATTCTTTACAATATAGTTATATTTAAGATATTTTGAAAGCTATAAAATTCGTATAATAAGCATAGCTATATGAATAAAGATGCACAAAATAATGTTCTTAGGAGATGAAGTAATTTATTTGGATCCTCATACTACACAGAAATCAGGAAGTATTGAAGACAAGACAAACGAAGAAGAAATCGAGATGGATGCAACGTATCACTGCAAAACAGCTAGTCGTATGCCTATTACGGACATGGATCCTTCTGTAGCACTTGTTAGTATATTCCTCATTTATATAACAATGTACTAACTTAGAATAGAGCTGGTTGAAAAAAATTGCCAATAGGAGCCAAACACAGTACACCTTTGTACTATTTAATTGTTAGATATGTTTTTCTTGTCTTCACGCTTCTAACAAGTAAGCCATATAGCTTATAGAATGAGAAACTCACTCTATCGTGCATACAGACGACTATTGTTATTTCTCCATATTTTTTTTTGCAATTTAATAAAATGTTTTTACAAAGAAAGAGTTCATATTTGTCTATATCTTTTATTTATTAATGCAGTTTGCTAAACATTGGAAATTGATTTTTAGCTATTCGCATTATATATTGTAAACATACAGATCTACAAAATGATTATAATAAGAAAATTAGTAATAACTTAATTAGTAATAACTTTTTACAATTCTAGTGCTTCTTCTGTGCAACAGAAAAGGAATTCAAATCCTTATGTAAATCAATGCAAGAAGAATTACTTTTGCCAGAAAAACATCAGCCATTGTTTGATCTTTGTAAAGAACGTTTGGTACACTGGTCACCAGCAAAGGAAGCTGTTTCTGACGTAAAAGCAGCTTCCAGTTGTAAGTATCTCATGAAGATAAACAATGTGTGTCAAAGAACACAGAGTTTATATTCTGGTAATATAATTTAAACTGCACGTGTGTACGTGCTTCATATGTCTAATATTAAGTCTCTTATTAATGTCATATATTGAGTTTTTAACTAGTGACATTATATTTAAATAATATCAACTACACTTTCAGCGCATTTTAGTCAAAATAAATATTGATAAAGTTATTTTTAGAAATCATCACATTATTTTGTTATTAGTTTATTCTACACAAATTTAAATTATTTTTTACAGTTGTAGACTTTGAACACATTGAACGTCAGTACGACACATCTGATGAAGATTTTGAACTGCTTGGTTGACATCTATCTAGTTCGCCTAGTATTGATAAGATGTAAAATAATAATTTAATATTATACGATAATGTATGTGTGTTTTTAAAGACAATTTCTATTTTTGACTAGTGCAATAAAAACTTCAATGTTAATATAAAACAATTTAGTTATATATATATGTACATACATATTTTCAACATGTAAATATATATAACTTTTATTATTAGATTTATACACACACACTTATAAAATGTGATTATCAACACATATGTAAATTTGTACTTTTCATGGCACAGAGATTGTATTAATAAGACATTTCATTAACTATGTATCATTTTTAATTAATTATATATAATACTTATTTTTAAAAGTAAAATATAAATTACAAGTTTTTTAAAGACAAGTTTTTTTTATGTAAAAAATTCATATAATCTCCTACATAAACAAAAATAAACTTTGCAAGAAAGAAAAATATCAAAGATGCTGGAAATATTTTCGCGTAAAAGTTTCAATGTAAAACTATACATTTACTGCAATTTTTTGTCATGCCAGATCATTTAATGTTTTATACAAGACATGGCTCGCTTTATTTGTTAAAAACTGTCGATTTGCATCAGTTCAATTTTCGTGCAATTTTAGTTCGATTTTCGGCGCATGCGCCAATCACTTACGTGAACATGCACATGTGATCTCCCGGGCTCCCGCTCCCGTCCCGGTGTGCATTGTAGGAATATACGCGTGCTACAAATCGACAGCACACGTGGTTTTTATTTTAACTCGTTTCGATTGTGTAGTTTTACCACGAACTTGAATTTAAAGTGCAAAAGTAATATAATTTAGTAATATTAGTTTAAATATGGGAGTAAGTATTAAATTTTAGTATATTAGATTTGTAAAAAGTAACATTTTAAAAAGAGTATTTAACCTCTTTTACAGAAACTTAAGAAGCCAAAAGTCAATAAGATTAAGAAAAATAATCAAATAAAGAACAAACTCACAAAACAAGGAAAACTTAAGACTCGGAGATACAAAAAGAGCCAACAAACTTCTTTAAAAAGGTATAATTATATATAAAACAAGAAACATCGTATAAAAATTGTTCTTAATTTCTATTTGTAATTTTAGAACAAGTAAAGTTCGAACACATTTAGATAAAAGAGAGATCCTTGAAAACAAAAGCAAAAATATAAATGATAATCAAGCAGAAAAATTATATGAGAATAAAATATTAAAATTTATGGAAGAAGATGCTGGAAAATCATTTCGTTTATTGCTCCCTGTGAAAACACAGATAGGAAAAGTAGAAAAACGTCTTCTTCCAAAAGATGATGACATTACAGATGAGAAAGATGATAAAATCACAAATGACAATGAACAGAAACAAAATGAAGACAATCAAGATGATATTAGTGACATGGAAATTGATATGGATACATATGTAAGATTCAATTATGTTCTAAATATATAATAAATACAAAATAAATTTACTGAATTTGTGTTTTCACAGAACAACTTGCAAGAAGAGACTGATAAGCCACCAGTTTCTACTGTGGAACTTCTGGCAGCTCGCAAAGAACTGTTACAGTCTATACGTTTCAAAATAGGAATATTATCTAGTAGTATCTTGGAAAATCCCGAGCAAAAAATAGGGAATCTTAAGTTATTGTTAGATATGATGGACGAAAAAGCTTTCGAAATTTATATCACTGTGAGGAAACTAGCAATGGTGTCTCTTTTAGAAGTCTTCAAAGATATATTACCGTCGTATAGCATTCATCAAATTTCTCAGGACGGAATAAAGTGTATGCAAATAACATTTAAAGATACTATAATATGATAAAAATATATGTTTGCCTAATAATAATTTTTCACAAATTTTATTTGATTTAGTGAAAAAAGAAACTTTGACGCTGCAGAATTATGAAGGTACATTGTTGAGAAATTATAAAAATTATATACGAAAACTCGAAAAGATGTCGAAGATTTTGATTCGAAAGAAAGGAGACACGCGAGTGGTGAAGGAACGAGAAGTCACTTTAGGCGAAATCGCAATATCGTGCATGTGCGAACTTATCACGATTCATCCGTATTTTAATTACTCCGAGAATATAGCCAATTATATTATTCCTTTCTTGGATAATAAGCGAAATAGTGTGAGAGAAAGAGTAGCGCGATGCATTTCTCAAATATTCAAAGAAGATAAACGTGGTCAACTGTCACTTACAGTAAGTATTTTACATTATCGAATATATCAAACGCTTGATTTTTCCGGGAAAAAATATAAAAAACATCTTCCTAATTAAATTTTAGATAGTTCGAAAATTAAATCAGTACATCAAGTCAAGAAAACATTCCGTCCATTTTGAAGTGATAAAAGTGTTACAATCCTTGCGCTTGAAAGACGTTAACTTGGATAAGGAAAAGGAAGATGAAATGAAACAAAAAACGCTCAAGTCTCACAAGCAGAGAATCCTCGCGTTAAGCAAACGAGAAAAGAAGAAGAATAAGAAACTGGAACAAGTGGAAAAAGAATTGCTCGAAACAAAGGCTGAAGAAAATAAGGAAATAAAACACAAGGTTCTCACAGAAATTACGAGCATAGTATTTACGATATATTTTCGAATTCTGAAACAAGCTCCTAATAGCAAAGTATTGTCGACGTGTTTGGAGGGTTTAGCCAAGTAAGAGACTTTTATACACTACTTGTGTGTGTGGTCGTAGTTCTCGCGTCTGTTTTCAATGTTTTGCCGTACATTTTTTCAGATTCGCACATTGTATCAATATCAATTTTTATCAAGATTTAATAAGTGCTATAGATAAAGTAATAGGAGACGGTAATTTGGGATTAAGAGAGCAATTGCACTGTATTCAGTGCATATTTGCTATATTTTCTGGCCAAGGTTCAGCACTAAATATTGATGTGTACAGGTTTGTATGTCTAATGTTTTTATATTATGTTTTGCAGAAAGTGCGTTTCTTTCTGACTTATATTTTTTCCAGATTTTACGTGCATTTATATAAAAATATATTAAATGTCCATTGCGGAAAAACACATGCGGAAAGTGAGATTATGTTGAAGACGCTGAAGATGCTTCTTATACATCAGCGAAAGAGAATCACGCATTCGCGTTTGATAGCCTTCGTGAAGAGGATAAGCATGTTGACGCTACAAACGCAACACAATGCGGTGCTGAGCATTCTCGGTATTATCAAACAAATTATGCAACTCGATAAAGCGTCTCAAGTCGTACTCGACACCGATTGCGCCACAGACGGTTATTACCAGGCCGAAATCGAAGAACCTGACTATTGCAATGCACATTGCACCGCATTGTGGGAGCTTGTTGCTTTGCAGGTGCGTGGTTTACTTTTCTTTGAACGAGATTAAATAATAGATACAATATGTTAGATGCTTCATTATTTTTACAGCGTCACTATCATAGCGTCGTGAGAGAACTCGCTAGAAATATCGCGTATGAAGTACCCACGAATGGTGAAGGTAGTTTATCTAGTGAAATTGCGAAGCTGTAAGTATTGATGCTTTCATGAATTATTATATTGTATTATTTTTATGTATATTCAATTTTTTATGAATTTTAGAACACCGGAGGAGTTCTATACAGAATATGACCCTACTGGTGTGGCATTCAAGCCTGCTATACCTGTTCCAAAGACTGCGGTTAAAAAAGAATCGAAAAAATATACAGATTGTAACTTAAGTCCTATATTCGAAGAATATATTAATACCATTGACATTGACAAGCATTTAATTACAGAACATGTAGATTTTTATAAAGACTGTAAATGTAATTTATAGTCTTTATAAAAATCTACATGTTCTGTAATTAAATGTTTGTTAATGTCAATGGTACCAATATATTTTTCGAATGGTATAATAAACAATAACACAGAAGTATATATGTAAAGGAAGTTTAATTGATTCCCCTCAGGGTTACAATATTTTTTCACTCCACTTCCATATCCACGATCTATTCGGAGGCCCGATTCAGTTCGCTTTTCAATTGATAAATTCAATTGACTTGAAAGAGACCGACCCGGAAAAATCCGATGGTGCGGATTCGAACTCGGGACCTTCCACTCGCAGCCCGCGCACTCAGGCCGCGAGACCACTGGGCCGATCTCAAGTATATGTGTATATATATACTAGAAAATAAGTTTTCTATCAGTAAAGTAGTTTGGAACATAATAATAAAAAAGAAAAAAAATTATCTGATTCTTGTTGATTCAAAAATGCTGAAGATAACCGATTGGATTTCCTTTCAATTTAATATCGATGACAGAAGAGTGCACTGAAGAGTGTTGAAAGTGCACAAACCAGAGGTGCAAGAAATCTTTTTGCGACACAACTGCTATCTTTAGGCAGTAGTGATAGGAAAGATTTCGTATAGGTATCTCTGACGCTGACGTACGGAACACCATGTTGATGTGTGTGACAGCACTGACAGGTCAAGTTAATGTTAAATTTTTATTCAACAACATTAATGTCTACGCAGAGCAACAAGAAAGAGTGAATAACACATCGATAAGATTCGTTTCCACAGTCATGTTTTCGAGATTCGAGTAATTAAATTTTTTCTTTATTTCACGCGTAAATACTAAAAAAATTAATAAATTTTACTCTAGAGAAATACGTTCCTTATTTCCTTAAGAAAAAAAAATTGGCATAATATGGTGACGTTTGATAGCAACTGTTACGGTGTTTCGGTGTTGCGTAGAAGTTGCAATAAAAAGAAAAAACATCAGTATCAAATTTATAGAAAACGGTAGGAGCAGAGAAGTGAATATATTTACTTGTCAGCTTTGTCAACAATTAATCGCAACATATTTTTCGTGTCAAGTTCTAACACTCTCTATTTCGAACTCTGCATATATAGCTCTAATGTATCACACATACACACACTTTCTGTCACTTTTCAGATATAAACAAAATATCGAGTTACCACATTCCTTACTCTGTTCAACACTGCATATTTCTATTTTTGCTCGAACATATTTCTGAAATTTATTTTGATGTTTACGCAATCAGCATCAATTAATGAAACACCACACTTACACGTTATTACACTCATTCTCTCTAAAAAGAATATCTAATCTTAATTAATGTATTTTGTGTTTTTTGATAGATCGTGCATAATGCATAAGGTTAATGACATGAGCATTCCAAAGTCAGAGTAATCAGCAATACATGTCACAGAGTTGGATCGCTAGAACATGCTTGTCTGTTGTTTGTATAATTTTTGTTAAGTGACAAGTCATGCCAGGAGAACCATCAACTGCAACTGGAAATAAATCCAGTACTAAAACAAAGAGAATCTCTGTAGAGGATCTCTATAGAGGACCTCGTGTTCAAAGTAGTACTGATACAGAGCTACAGTCGCAACAGAGCGGTTCAACCCCGTTGCAACCTACGTTGCATTATGTCAACTTCCGTTCGGAGTTAGAAGACACTTCCATCCCGTCGGCTCTGCGATGCCGTTTATATGATCTCTTTCAACAGATCGAAAAAGAATTCGAAATGTTGTACAATGAAAATCTTGGATGTACGTGTACAATATTTGTAATACATTTTGTAATCATTTTGGTTTATATATATATTACATATTGAAACTGTGTTATTTTATATTGCAGTGCAAGAAAAGATTGACATCTTAAATGACAGACTTGAAAGAGAGTGTTATGGATCAGGTGAACGCAGTTTACCTCCTAGAGATCTTACAGATTTTCCAGAAACAAAAAATCTTTCTAAGCAAAAATGTAAGTTTCTTTGATTAATATATAATCAAATATTGGATTCATATTCTAGTAGATTCATCTGAAAAGAATAATTGCTTTATACTACTATTATCAATTCTTGCAATTAGTAAATGATTGTTTCTATTTCTAGCCATGGGTGCAAACTCAGTGCAAAAGATTAAGACTTCTCATAAGTTAAAAGCGCAGACTAGCAAAATAGTATCAAGCTTCAAAAATCCGTCTATGTCTTGCACGATGCAAAGAGAATATGTGGGTCATCGGGATGGTGTGTGGGAAGTGTCTGTAGGCAGATTAGGTCAACCGATTGTAGCGACTGCATCTGCCGATCACACAGCACGCATATGGGCGATAGACAGCAGTCGATGTTTATTGCAATACAACGGTCATAACGGATCTGTGAATTCAGTTCGATTTCATCCAAATAGAGAGCTAGCGTTAACAGCGAGCGGCGACGGTTCTGCTCACGTGTGGCAGGCCGCTGTCGATTGGGACATACCGAAAAGAGTATCGTCGTTGGAGGAACTTCCAACAACTAGTTCCGAGCGTTCCGCTATTAGTAATTTGATCGGCAATAACGACGAGCAAGACGATCCGCCGACATTGAGAACGCCGATACGTGAACTTGTGGGTCACACGAATGTCGTAATGGCTGCGGATTGGCTTGCCGGTGCCGAACAATTGGTTACAGTCTCTTGGGATAGAACAGCGAACTTGTACGATACCGAAACCGGGGAGATAATACATACGCTATGCGGACACGATCAAGAATTGACACACGTGTCGACACATTACATGCAACGATTGTGCGTCACGTCTAGCAGAGATAATACATTCCGACTGTGGGATTTTCGAGAACCGATACACTCGGTTTCGGTGTTTCAAGGCCATACAGAGTATGCGTGTTTTACATTATCTCCTTCTGACAATTCTTTTTCGCAAGGTTATTGTTTCAATTGTAAAATATTTATATTCAAATGTTCCTTACAGAACAGTAACATCGGCGATCTTTACAAGAGAAGACAAAATAGTGTCCAGCTCGGACGACAGGAGCGTGAAAGTGTGGGAGTTACGTAATATACGCAGTCCGTTAGCAACAATACGTGCGGATAGCGCCGTTAACAGACTGTCAGTTTCTAGTATTGGGATAGTGGCAATACCGTATGACAATAGACAAATTCGTTTGTATGATTTAAGCGGCCAACGTCTGGCGAGATTACCTAGAACTAGTAGACAGGTAAAAAAAAAAAAAATCTATGACCGTCCTTGTAGCTATATTAAAACCATTCTCTAAAAGTTCCGCAACGTTAATGACACATTGCCTCGCCAAGTTATATATTATACATTAAAAAAAAAACACATTAGCGGTAATTTTACTCAAACGCCCTTCGTTACTGAGATTTCGCAAAAACATAATAAGTTACATATTTCCAAGTAAACTCAAACTATGTTTTTACATTTTATTACTTTGCGTTATATCTCGCAATTATTATTATTATTACGTACATCAATTTTATATTAGATGATTGTGTGCTTACAGGGGCATCGCAGAATGGTGTGTTCTGTAGCTTGGCTGGAAGACAACAGCGTCAATTTATTTTCCTGCGGTTTCGATAGACTAGTATTAGGCTGGAGCGTTCTTCCTATTAAAGACGCTTGAGCATTGAGAATTGCGCGACTTGATCAAACATTGTATGTCATATTAGTGTGATTTCGGGCATACGTATGTGAACATTAGAGACGGAAATACATATGTAACCGTACACGAGAAATCCAGCAATTAATCCAGTCAACGATCCTCCTTTCCCGCTCTTGCAGACGACTGCAGTAAAAAACCAAAAAAAAAAAAAAAAA
>QVOA01014537.1:0-60272 GCA_014825685.1 Pseudomyrmex cubaensis
AGTTTTTTGTGCAAACGGGATCTAGGCAAACGGAATCTGTACAACCGTCAATCTGCGCAAAAGAAATCTGTCCTATCGGTGCCCTGCCTCCTACAAGTCGCGTAATTCTCCGACAATAAATCGCACAGATATTTATTTTAGTACTTACAGCATAAAACTGACGCAATTAATCCTTGCATAAGCCAAAATAAAACTTATAGTTTGTAAGACGATTACGAATGCAAAAGTTAAATCGATTTAATTAGATTACTGGTTTCTCATATAATTCTCGCAACTTTCTCTTCATAGTTATCGCAACGAAGATTTTTCTCATCGTTAGATCAAATTAAGCAAAAAAAAATCAGAAATTCCCAGCCAGTAACGAAAAGTGCATTGTTTTATTATGCTTCTTCTCGTTCGTTAATGCATAAAGAGCACGTTATCAGTCAGCGATATCTTGCAATACAAATTATTTGAAAGTTGCGTAAAAAATTATTACTGCTTTAGTGTGTATTTTAAAATTAAAATTAAAATTTTACTTTAAAAACAGATTGATATTGTAAAATAATTTTTTTGGGAAATAGCAACGTGACTTTTGTGTAAAATCTGAAAGGAATGAAGATTGGGAAATGGGAAAAAGTTCACTGAAAGTTATGCCATTCATCTGATCGCAAAACTGATCTCATCGCACTGTTCGTAATTTATTTACGAACGAGCTGTTCACGGATATTAATGGAAATTCTTGTACATTTGTATAAGAGCGTCATGATAACGCGTGTTACTAGTCTCTTGCATTTGCTTATCTTGTGTATCTTCTTTCCGATATACCGTTATCTTCGAAAGTTGTTGACAAAGAACGTTGTATGGCTTTTGTTTCTCTACGAAGCCACCAATTATTAAAAGTGTCCTTCTCTCTGTTTAGCGGAAATTCTGCTCCTGTTCGTCAGACGCGCGCGAGCCTCGCCTCGCCACATTGCACAATATTTTTGTGCCTATACGCCACAGTCGTGTAGCTTGGCGCGGGCTTCTACAATCGTGCGTGGGTACGCGAGCACAATCCAGTAACGCAAGTGCGTAGACGCAACCCAAGCCGACGATCGCTAGCGCAATTCGCAGCGAGGCACAAAATGATAGTAGGAAGTTGCGACAACTTGTGCGATTCTCTGAGACTTTATATTATTAGCTGGTAAAAAAATAAAAGAGATGTATGACAATCAATAAAATTTAATTAACATAAGTAACATTTAAATTAATTAAATTATCTAAAATAATGAAAACAATATATAAAGTTTTAGTATATAGGTAACACATACCTATCGTGACATTATAGAATTCAAACTTAAAAGGAAATGTATGACAATGTATGTAGATACGTGGCACTGCGTAATTACGTGGCACGAAACTAGATCAGAGTTGTCCGAGAAAATGGCGAATTTCCATTTTATTTCGTTATGGTTTGATAGGTGTGGTTCCGCCGGAAACGAATTAAGCGCCGGCGTCGTGCCGGAAATGCACGGCAAGACCACGTAAAACAGATCAGACCGTTATTGTTCGCCATGAAATCGAGGCCGCGTTGAGGAAGTAGCGGAAGTACCGCGTTGTTTCCTGAAACGGGTGAAAATGTTTGACGAAGGAAGATTCGATCTCAGTGAGATAAAGAAAGTAACTTCGTGAGATGATTAATTAAAAGTAAAGCGCTAATTAAGTTTCTATTCCGTTTCTCTTATTTTACATTTGACACTGCAATTTTTTTTCTCCAGGAATGAGAAATTAGGAATTATGCGTCTCTGGATAATAGCAATTCCAACAGAATATAATATATATACATTAGCCATGCGGAAGAGCGAAGTTTTGTAATGGTAGATGGAGATTAGATTAAAACGATAAAATAAACTACCCTTTATAAACTTAGAAAAAAAAAACAAGTGTAAAATGTTCAACTGGCTTGTCTTAAACTATCAGGACATTTAATGCAATAAGGTAAAGTCAATGAGATCACGGGATCAGCGAACGAGTTTTATGCTAAAATCCAGTTGAATTCCAATCGCTCCATTCACCGTTCTTACCGTGACGTACGTAAAGTGTAGCAGAAGCAAGAACAAGGTATGATATAAGTGTGATATGTAATTAGCTTTATGGTCGATTACGCCATGAAAGTACGATACAATACTTATATGACTTTGCATGTTCTCCCGCTATACCGTAACGCAATTCCGCTATTATTTTTCCTCTCTCACGAACCTCTAACTTTTTCCACGAACATGACTATCAATCCGTCGCTTCGTCTTTCATCGCGACTTGCTTCTGTATAATCATATCGAAGTGTTTTATCACGTGAAAACACACGACTAATAGCACATCGCAAGGGTGGAAAGTGCAATGTTAGGCCGCGCCTGGATTAGGGCGCGGCTTTCGAGGGTGCGGTGTTTGTTGCACGACAGGCGCACGTGTGTGTGGACACCCTTATTCTTCATCCCCCGTGACAGCAAGGTGAAGCTAATTTAATTTAACGTCATTTCCTTAATAACTACTGTCTAAAAATATGCTTACACAATATGGTCTCTAATTAGAAAGTCTATTTGATTACTTTTTATGTATGCTTTAATTAAATTATTAATCTTAAAATTTAACAATTCAAGTTGAGTATGTAAATAATATGATGTAATAGTAAGATATGTGATGTTTCTTTTGATATTATAATATTATTACTTTTATTTATGTGTTAAAGGGTTGTTTAATTAATTATATATAATTACATTATGCAGTGTCAAACGTACAATGAACAGATTATACTTTGATCATTGGATGAAAGTACGTGCGTTGTGAAATTTATAAATGACATTGTACGACGTATGACTTTTGATCATGATAGATGGAGAGGATTTATGTTCTGCAACATCCATTGTCTGAGAACATTTCTCGACGTTCTGCGGACTGTTTACAATATGAGTTAGCTGTTAGTCACAATTTATTCTTCATGCACAATGTCTACATAAAATAGGTTTTTTACAACATTGTTTTTTCTTAATGCATATTTTTAATATTCTATTTATTTCCTACAATATAATATGTGTAAACGCGCGATTAACAATCAAATAACAAAGCAAATTCAAAGGCGATAATAAAATCCTAAGACGAGAAGCAAATTTTAGACTTTTGTCATGAATAAAAAAAACAGTTATTTAAACTATGATTAATAACGTATACCAATATTTTTTTCGGATTATAATTTTTCCGGTCTGTTAAGAACGACCGCATCATTTATTTCTTCGTTGCCCCTCGTTATCTTTTGTCAATCGTCTTAAGAAATCCGTAAGTTCACGAAGCGTGTAATAATGTAAGTCAATCACCCTGAGGAGTACTTATAGGAACTGACCTAAATGTGCGCAACCACTCCCAAATCATCGCCAGTGCGAGGTAGGAAATAATTAATCAATTACGCAACCAAGAGAGATATTACAATAGAGCATTATTTTAAACTCTAATGTAGTTGGTTTTTGTTTTATCATTATATATTAAATCAACGGAAATCAATAATTAAGGAAGAAGCTTCGTAGGATGACTAGGATATTTTTGTTTACCAGCTGCGAAAGTTTCTTGAGACTCACTGGTTTAACAAGGGAAAGATGAACAGCTGATACTATACATCTGAGCTTGGAAACGACTTTATCTTAAATCTCTTTTTCGTTTTGAATAAATTTGAAGATGTTACATTATAGAAATTTATATAAGACTTTCTATTTTAAATAATAATACAGGGAATAATGTACAACGAACAGCATATAGTAACGATGCAATCTTGAAAATTTTCGCTCGACGTGCTGATGTCGGTGTTGTTAAAAGAGTTGAAAGATACGGAGGGCAAACTTTTCACACAAAAAGAACTCTGTTCCACCGAAGTCAAGATAAATATATGTTCATCTTGTGGACCAAACTTTGTGTATACTGTCACAGGTTTGATTCTCGGATTCTATACCGTCTCTTGATGTTTACCAGCTCGCGTGTTATCGCGCGTGCAATGTAAGAAATCACAAAGATTGGTTTTTCAGATTTATTTTTGTCATACGAGACAATAAGAACGAACCTTGGATTTGTTGTTGTGTCTTCATTTTATCAATAAGATTTACTTTTTGTAAAGAAATAGATTAAAAATGTTTTTTTAACTTTTATAAAAGAGTAAAAGAAAATTGATTATCTCTGATACATGAAAAGATAAAAAAGTGGAATTCTTATCTTCGAAACATAAGAAAGATATAAGAAAAAAGACAATATTAACATGCGTTATTTGTACGCTGACTATTGTTTTTTCTTTTGGATCGAGGATTCACAATGACCGCGATCGATGTGACTTTAATGGCGATTCCATAATGCGGCAAGGTCCCAGCTTCCGTTCTGCGTGACGTAGCTCATTTCCGGAACAGTTCTGTGTCCCACGTACTTAGAGGGGAACTCCAATGTGTACCCTCCACGGTTATCGATTACTTCCACCACTATTTCCTATATGGATGCGTTTACATATTGCATATATTCCAATATTATATTTTACTCCGTAAATTTCAAATGCAACAAGTTTTTCAAGATAAATCCCACGTGTTGCGGAATGTCGCATGCTGTTGTTACCACATCTCAACAAAAGAGAGTCGCAACATTTATAATAATTCTACCCTTTTCACTTCCGGAATCTTTATTTTTCCTTTCGTGAGACATCAGTTTGCTCTCGAATCTTCCTACACTGTACCGAAATTGCTGACTCGAGAAGATGAAAATTAGTTTTCAAGAGGGTAACACTTGGTTACGTCGATCTTCGGTTTCGGCGGACTGACGAACAACAACAGGTTCGTCTCGCAAGGTGAGATACACGCTCCGTCTTCTCCTCGCTGTCTCCTTCGTGCACGCATACACGCAGAAATCATCGTGTACAGGTGCACGATAGACGCAGGATTGGAAAGAATCGCGCGCGCACGGAGGAGGAACCTTGCCTGTGGGAAAGTAATGCTACACCATGGGATCGACCGGCCTGGACCGCCGTTACTACCAAAGTCCCATAGCATCCTGCGCACACTACAAAGTCCATCATGCTCGTCGTACTCACTGGTCACATGTACACAGTTAAAGTGACTGACCACCATGGTTCCGATTTCCTCTCTCGCGTCTCTCCCTCAGTGGTTCTCGAGCAGATCGACTTCGTGGAATTTGCGTACGAGATAACGCGTCTTGTCTTTATGGCTGGTCATTTAATTCCATAAATAGAAAAAAAATATCGCAAATAATAATACTTATCGATACAATCAAGGTAAACTCTAGAACCGTGAAAGGATCGTGACGGAGATCACGGTGACAATGTTTCAATAAAACATTTCGATCACATTTTTCATCACTTTCCATCTAAGTGATGTAACGAGGTTAAATTGTATGGTATTATCGACGAGTACCTAAACAGGTTCCGTAGGCTAAACTGGTAAACCGCTAGGCACACTTGGCGATAATGCTATGTAATCCCCCCTCTTATTTAAGTTCGTTACGTCACTTACGCTTGAAAATGATGAAAAATGTGATTGCGACGTTTCACTGTGTAACATCGTCGCAAGTAATTATGCATACTTTCACATTCATTTGTCCTGTCCTGACATCACATCGTATAATTATTTAAATAAATCTTGAATTTATGAGAGAGAAAATTTGTCTTATTAATTCAAATTAAGTTTTAATTAAGTAACAACCCAAAAACGTTTAAGATAAATTAGTTTTAAACTAGATATGATTATGCTTAAATAGTTTTCTGAATACTTGTATAAATTATGTCTATCGACATTCAAGCGTTTTCTATTCGCTTCGGAAACTTTCGTTATCCGAAAGATCTTGATGTTTGCCGACCGTTATAGATTTTCATATCGCGAAGAGTCGATAAAACCTTGCATTATCCCGCAGTATAATACAAATCTCGCGTATCTTTTCATCGTAAAACAGGAGACGTCCGCGGGCGATGTTGTACGAAAAATATTCGTCACGAAAGCTTCCTGGCGCGACAGGTCGGCGCTCGATGTGGTTCGTACCTTTTGCATGTCACGATAAGACCGTGCTGCTTTACGAGACGCGACGCGCACACACGTTTCGCATTGTCGGCCGATGTGCGTGCACTCGCGAGGCTTATCTGCCGATTGCAGCTGCAGCGGCGCGGGCGGCGATCTAGCCTCGTGGCGGAGCTAATTGAATTTTCTCCCCGAGATCGTCGTGAGTAAAGTTAGAGAGAGAGAGAGAGAGAGAACCGATGGTGGAAGGACCTTTCACAGTGAGGCCCCTTGTGTTCGCGACAAAAGGCGCGCGTGTTGCGAACGACCGAATCGCGATAGCACGCGCGGATGCAGCCGTGGAACTCTCTCGCGTTGCGGCGGCGCGCCGACACGACCATCTCGCGCCGGCTCGACACCAAAGTCGCTCGGCGCTTCTTAAGCTACGTTTAGACTATGCGCGTATTCGTGATTCATGATTCGTGATTCGCGATTATACAAACACACTTTTTGCGTGTATTCGCGACGCGCATAGTCTATTCGTACCTTTACGGATACGCCGCCGTTAGACGAGCTATGTTTTTTCCACGATCGTCGGTTCTCGACCCCGTCAGACTCGGTGGAAAAAAATTCGCTAAGCCGAGCGTCGCGCGTGGGCTGCGCGTTTTCCTGAAACTACCGCAGATTAAAACGTATATACGATAAAAATAGGAATTTTCAACTCCAATCAGAAATGTATGATGTCACGTTTCCAGTGACATCTGAAACTGTCAATTCCATGACAGATGATATTTGAAAACAAATGAGATTGATTAATTGCATTGACAGACACATCGTAATTTGAACTTCTGGTTAGAAATATGGCGCATCGAGATTTATTATTTTTGAAGATGGCCCTCATTTGCGACACACCTAAGTGACCGAGATTGGCTTCAAATTACACGTGTCGACCACCCCACGCTGCGCTCGGCTGCATCTTGGATGGAGAATGCCATCTAAGTGTCTAGTCGCGCGCGCTTCTTTTCTTTCAAGAAACCCACACCTTGCCGAATACCTGCGTGCCGATCAGCAAGTGCTTCTTTGTGACACACACACAGATGCCCCCATTATAAATCACTTTAAAGGACCACCGTCGGAAAGCGCAGCGTGCGTCGCAACATGGCTGGAAAACTTAATCGTGGCACGTAACGCGGCGGAAGATGAGAATTTATTCCCTCTTCCGGTACGAGAATAAAGCGCACGATTGCATCTATACTGACGCAAATGCAAATGCATGCGGCAATCTAGATCAAAGAGCGTAATGGCAGCTGGGTCGCTATAAATACACACATATAATGCGGTTTCCTCGAAACTAACAAATTTCTCAAGCGAAAAGTCAATTGTTTTTCCTGACGGGCGTGCGTATCGTGCGATGTAACGAGTTTATTAAAGGAATCGGAAGGAAAAACGCGCGCGCACGGCACAAACCATTGAGCGAATCGAGCCGACTCCCACGTACCGTCTCTCGCTTTTCCCTCGCCGAGACGTAAGCCCTTCTTCGTGAGCTCGACGCCCATGCAGTCGCACGTCGGGCGATCACGTAGGACGCACCTCTTGCGTTTTATTTATTTCTTTTTTTTTCTTTTTGTTCTTTTCGAATGTGGCAGGTACAGGCGTGTACGTAGAATATCGCCGTGAGGAGAAAGAAATGGAGATTTGTTGGTCGAACACGAGTCAAGCGGATCGCACTTCCATTAATGGCCTGATCGCTGGGATCAACCGGTCGATCTTGTCGCAAACGATTAACCCTCGTATTATTCCTACAAAAAAGTCGATTAATCAACTCGCACGACACGTTGAAAATGACCGCGACAATTAATAGAAAGGTAGGCAAAAAAACGTTTTGAAAAAGATCCCATTACAGACTTACATGTTAATCGTTCTTGTGACATTTTCTGGTTCTGTGATGACAATCATCCTAACAAGGGCTGCAATCATTAAGTGATGATTTCTTATATACATCATTAATTTCAATCCGGAAACTCTTTCGTACTCCGGAAAATCTTGTGTACGCGAAATATAACCAATAGAAAATATATAAAATTGCCGGATGTGCTTATCCGTAACGACTATCAGTCTGTTTCCCCACGCTGCGAGACGCGGTTGCGATACACATGCCAGTTGCTTCTCTTTCAACATTACAACACGGAACTTAACTGCCGCGTAATATTTGAATCTCAATTTATATTTTTGCGGTAAGATTATTCTGATCGTGACCTTTTTCTAACTTAAACAGACATTTGTTTGAAATGGTACATATATATAACAAATGAGACCTAACAGCAGACCCTACTTAAGGACCCAACCAAAACTTAACCTTTTAAATCTCTTTTAATAAATACAAACTATGTTAAAGTAGGGGAAAGCACTAAGAAAAGTTTTCTGTAGAAATCACTTTACAAAAACTAATGACTTGGGTTGAAAAATTCAACTTGAGAATATTTTGCAATATTGTGCCGACTATTTTATTCTCATAATATTATTTTTAACAACTAATATTATTTTTTAATAACTAATATTATTTCTAATACTAATATTAATTAATATTTTTACTAGTAATTCTTATTTATATATTTTTGAATATATGTATTGAGCAATTTTCTAGAAATGTATTACATGTGTTAACTTTTACTTATGTTTGATATTGAGTTTTACTTGGTCATTTTATTGACACTTTGATATTTTTTACAGCTTTGTTATTTTGACATAAAACTATCGATCTATCACGCGTACAAATGTTCGATTTTAGAATTATCGATTTCTGGCGCAGACACTCATATTCGCATCGTTGCGACAATGAAGAGTCCCAAAGCGAGAGCGCAGTTTGTTACCTAGAAAATGGCTAGCTTTGTGGACATACGCCCTTTCATACTGTGAGCGGCGCCGATATCCCGGGGTACCCATCGTCGCCCCCGCAGGTCTGCGGCGCGCACGCACGCACGCACAAACACTAAACACACGGACAAACACACAAGCGTAAGTTCGCGTACGTACAGAAGGTCGTTCTCTTTCCTCTGCCTCGTCTGGTCGCCGGTACGCTTACTACGTCGACTTACTCGCGCGTTCTCTTCAGTCGCGACAGAACGCTCGCGCAGCGCACACCGCGACGTGCATTTCAAACCAAGATCTCAAGATCATCCCCGAACTCCGCAAAATTATTTTTGAAGAAACGATTTCTCATTGCATTCGGATACAATCAATCTATATATACGAAATAATGATTTTTCGAACGAGCCGAGGACGTTTCGTGTGAAATGTGCGGAGCGATTTATTTACGCGAAATCAAACGGCGATTGTCACCGCGCGTAATGCGCTTGTGCATCTCCACGACGCTTGCGAGATTGTGACCGGTGGTTGAATCCGTTCGTGTGTTGTGATAACCGCATAAAATTCTTCTAGTGAACTCGAATACTTTCGATGCATCTCGTTTGTCAGCTTTAAACATTTGCCGCGTGTTGAAACGCGCGGATTCACTCGACAGTCACTCAGTTGCGAGTTCAGTAAAAGTGAGTATATGACATAGAACACAGAATAAAATTTTTATCTTCGATATTGACAACATGTCCATTCGTTTTTTTTCTCTGTCTGTGCATTTCCTACATTCCTCCCACAACTCTCGTAGTGCTAGATCGATGCAGCCTTGCACGTGACCGCAACATGTCAAGTCGCTGATGATGCATTCGCGAGAGAAGCACCGATATCTCTTTTTGCAGATGATACCTATGCTTACGTAAGCGAAAAATTGCACATTGCACGGCTGAAATTCACTATGCTCCTCAAAATTGAATAAAACGCAGCTTGATGTTTAAACCTGTTAAAAAATACCGAAAAACATTAATATATATCTAACATAAAATTTATTACTTGTTTATTTATAAAATATTTTTGTTTACAAAGTAAAACTAAAAAATTTATTATAAAATTTATTATATATCTAATGTAGAATATACGCACACTACGTGTATTACAAGGATAACAAACCTGAAGAATAAGATTATCACTCGCAAAGATATCTCGTCTGTTACGCAGTCCGCGAAAATACATCCGCACGTTTTGAAATCCGCACGTTTCTGGCACGCATCTGCAGTAGACTCTCTAGTGTTTATCCAAAGTTACACAAAGGTTTTCCTCGTTTTCCGTATAGTAGGCGTAAGCAGACTCGAACGTTGCTGCCGTCTGGTTTCACTCCGACTTCAAATTACACAGACGCGCTTAAAATGTACCGTTGCGAGCGCATCCGGTTTTTCTCGGAGGCGAGCTTCCCGCCACTTTCCACGTTTGTTCAGCAATCACATTCGCTGGACACCACTTATCGAAAGGCCTCCGAACCAATTATGGTTTTTCTGGCGACCTTGCGAGAGGAAACGCACAAAGAGATTAAAATTAAAACGTACGACGCTATACGCGATTTCCAATGTGAACGGTTTCTATAACGAGTTACTTGCCGGAAACGAGTGAAACTCGGAGCAACAATTTCACTCGCGCGTTCCTATTAACGCGAGTTTCAAAGATATAATGATTCTGAATTTAAACTTCCAAGTAAATCGCGAAATTGCTATTCTCGCTGCATTTTTCTTACATAACGAGTTTTCTATGAATCACTCTCTCCGCGTCAATCTCTTCATCCCACACATCGCTTGGCAAGCGTTCTGCTCATCGCTCGATGCAACCTGACCGTAGTTGCGGACAAAAGAATGAAAAGTATATCGAAAAAATTAAGAACTTATTAAGTCGCCGTGTAACATGTGTTATCGCGTCTCGAGATCGGAACGGGCAATTGGTCGGGTTTATAGCCGGTTGTACCTTGATTCAATGCTCGCGATTAAATGGCAAACGATCCATGGATCCTGATTTCAGGTAAAGAACGAGAAGGAATGCTGAAACACGTGTCAGTCTCGCCGTGGAGAGGCCGAGCGGACAGCGTGAGCCTTTCTTCCAGCGGCGGCGCGAGTAGCTGCGGAAGCGGAAGTCCTACCCCCGGTCACACACCGCCACCCTCGAGAGCGTCCTCGTGCGCATCCCTAGCACCCTTAACCGCCCTGTCGAGCTTCTCCCCGGCTGATACCGCGCCTCAACAGGTGAGCATTCCTTGATTATTTTCTCACGCATTTGTGCCACACAAAATTGCTTGCAATTTGCGTTTATCACTTCCGCAAAATTGTCAATTTGGAAGGGAAAACGTGGAATTCCAGTAGATTTTCAGCACTTTATAAAAAAAATATGTTTTACAAAAAGAAATATATTTTTGATAGTTTTAATTTTTTTATATTGCACACATTGTTTTTGAGACACATTTATATTTGATGATAAATATTAAAAATTGTTTATAAAACATTTTTCATAAACAATTATTGATAAATAGATAGCTCGAATAATATACGTGCAATATTGGAGGACGTGACTTATGTATGTGGTAGCGCTATTTATCTTGGAGTAACGTACGTTTCACGTCGCCTGCGGGAGACAGTAAAGAACAACGCGGGGGAGAGAGTGTAAAAAGTGACGATGTTGCGTTTAATAAAGCAGACAAGAAGAATAAAGCACCATTCGATTCGCCAAGTGACGTAAAGCGGCTTAGCAGAAAACGAGAGCAACATGTTTCTCGGCGTTTATTAACAGCTGGACCACGTGCGTATCTGCGTGACGGCGTTTGATAGATTTGTCATGGCTAATCCATGATTAATTCTGTCGCTTAATTCTAATTAATCGTAATTCACAAAACGTTACATATTCATTTTAAGCTCGATTATATAATCAAATATACTAATGTAGACTAAATAAAAAATAATAAAGTATTTTCGATTTTTTAAATATGAGATATTAGAAGATTGTACTTTATTGCAGATTTATTTAAAATTTTACAACAATTAACATCATGAAAGTAATAACTACATAATAATTACGTAATAAAGAAAGTCGAAGCTGAACATTCGGAATGTTTGTAACTCTTATAGCTGGGACCAGTTTCAATGACAACCGCGTATAATTTCTCACGGCTCCTCTTAGGTTATGCTATAATGTAACTGAACTGAACGTGCGGTTTCGCGTCCCTTTTTGCGCGAACAGAAACATGACTCTCTCGAGGACCTTCGTCTCGGAAAGACGTTTAGGCAAGAAATATTTTTCTTCGCCATCTGCGCAGACACACATTAGCCAACACACATGCATCGTATCATTTAAAATCTCGATTTTCACAAAACCATCAAAAGTATCTTATAAAAAATTATTTTGAAATCTGATTGATCTTAAACAAAAAATAAGTTTTAAATTACTTTAAGATGAGACTGAGAAAACAAAGTTTTTTAAGTCGAGACATAATTTTATATATATATATCAGATTCGTTTCTTGTGAATACTTCTAATAAGTATGAAACAATGCAGTCATCAGCAAAGTAAACAATAAAGTACAAACTTTTTCTGGGACAATTAATTGTAAGTGTCTTTGCAATGTAGCACGTCTGATTACGATCAGGGTCAGTGCATTTAAAAATGTTGCACTCGAGCAACAAACGTCACTCATCCTCGTTTCCACTCGAGTTCTAAATATTACACGCGTTATTCTCTTCAATGCTTGCGCGGCGAAGATTTTTCATTGTATTTGCGCTTGTCTGACCCGTTTCGCACGCGGGTTGCAAAGGTCGTCTCGCAAAACGTACAGCCGCTTCCGCTAATACGTCCGAGATACCGACTCTCTGTGCGCACCTCTCTATACAATATATGAGATCATACACCATAACTATAACGTTTATAATTTAAAGAATATGTATTGCGGACATTTGATTAACATTTTAATTAAAATTAAAATGACTCAGTTCCATTAAAAAAAGTATTATAAGCCACTACTGAATACAAAAGTAATATAAGCTACGGTAAAATACACGCATCTTTTGAAATAAATTTTTTTAATCGTGAGACATATCCGCGAAAGACGCGAATAGATTCTCGAAGCATCTTTTATGCTGACAAGAGAAGTATCTTCTTATTGTGAGGAGGCAACAGAAAGCAGAGATGTGCGGGACCCCCCCGTTTTTGAGGCGCTAGATATACGTGTGTATCGTCCCGCAGTTTTTTGTCGACGGAACCGAGAATTCTCTGTGAGAACCCCGCATACTGTGATGTCACACATATTGCAACTGTGTTCACAATGCGCAGTGAAAAACTTAAACGAGCCCCGCGGTAACCATGGCGGATCCACTTAATCGTACTCTGCCGGTCGGACTTTTTTTATTACTCGTTCACGATTAGGCGGTACGTTTCCAGAGGAACCTTGGACCAATTACACTTGCGCGTGAGTTTCACAGAATTCGCAATTAACAACGGAATACTAGATACGTGGGAGACTCGTAAATTTGACAGTCTCGTGCAATTTTAATTTCTTTATTCACGCTTCTCGATTTTTTCATTTCCGATATTATTAAGATTTTAAATAATGAATGCTTAATATTGCTGAAAACATTGTTTTATATGATGAATGTTTTAAACAAGTTTAAAATAAACAATTTGTTTATTTTGTATTTGCTATTGCATCTAGTTTTGTTACGTTTTTCCTATAGCTACAGAACTGTCCTGGCCCTTGCAATATCCGGCACGATAGGCCATGTTTCCGGCTTGCTTGTGACTCTTCAGTGCCTTTGTCAGTCGATTGCGATAAACTATATTCCGGTTGGAAGTGGTGTAGGTCACATGTATATTTTATTCGACGCAATACTGTAATATATATTTTTTTATCGTCAGTTTCTATTTCATCATATTATACCGTCATATTACTTTATCGTTTTTATTTTTAACATTTATATTTAATGATTCCGTGTATTTTTTATCTGCATATTTTCTCGTTGATTTTCTTAAAGAGGGAGTAAATTCTATCTTGCGAAAATGACAATCGGAAGTGACGAAATCATCGGCGCGACATGCCATTATGACTGTGTGTGGATTTCGAAAACGTTCATTGTCCCATCGTTCTCTCGGTGGGGAAACTTCTCGCATCGGTGAGTCGTAAAAGATCGGACGTACGACATGGAGGTTCGCAATAGGAATGATCGTAATTCAAGGTCGCGCGGTTGCAAACCTTGCTGCATATTCCTGACACACGTTTCTTGTTTTTTTTTTTTTTTCAACACTTATTGTTAGACGTATTTATTAAAAACTCTCGTTATAAAATAGTTTTAGATTTTAATGTAATATTTTTTAATCATTTCCAACATCATCTTTTTTTCTTCCTACTCCGATTTCTTCGCTCACGGAAGCGGAGAAGGAAGAATCTACAATAAAGTGTGTATACTGTGTTAATTACCACAAGCCGCCTCACCCGCATGATGGCGACAAGAAGGAAGATACGTGGAATGAAGCGACAGAAAAAGAGCGGGCATCACGAAGCAACGTCTTCGTCAAGGCTTCTCACCGTGGAAGAGGTCCCGTATGATGACGAACGTCGTATCACAATAGTCTATAATCAGAATACGACTCACTCAGAGGTCCTTGGCCAAAGATAGCTCCTTCATAACGCAGACGAGAGGAAAAGCTGTTCTTCCGAAAGAAAAATAAGAAATAACATTTATGTTCGATCGACAGATCGATTGCATATTAGGATGCGCTTCTTCGCCGATTGGTTTGCCGATCCGGTTCTGTCGCCATCTTTAACCACTATTTACGGAGCACCGAACGCGGCGTTCTTTCTGTTACACGCCGAAGATAATTATAGATCATTATCCGTTCGCGTTTTAAAGGGATGGAACGAGAGATGAACTCTTTTCTCTGCTAGGACGGATCGAAGGCTTTGGGAGTCTTTACCGAATGGACGATCTTGAGCAAACATACTGCCGCCGTATGAAAACACTTGGGCCCGCGGAAAAAAGTAGAAACTACAACCACCCCGTTTTTCATCATCGGTCGTGTGGAATTTCTCATCGCTGACGTAAGAAGGATGACGTCTCCATAATCTCTCCAGATTGAGATCGATCTCGTTTACACGTGAAAACACACAGCTGAGGTGACACGGTACACCGCGTATGTATGACAGATAAAGAAAAAACGCTTATCACACCGAAAATTAATTTTTCTGTAAAAATATGTTTGAAGTTTTATCGTTTTTGAAATATAATATTCTAACACGTGCAGAATTTGTTATGATGCAATCTGTTATCGCGTACGCGAAGAAGCGAATGCTTTGTGCGTTCAACGATTACGGCCGGAAGTATGTTAACTAACGAAACACGAACAAATGTTGCTATGGATGCGATAAGATTAATTGTTTCCAAGTTGGAAACGTGATTATTGATAGAAAAAAAAAAACAATGAAAGAGTTTTACTTTATATTTTCGAAAACAGTTAACCAACGAGATTCCAAATAGAAAACGATCTAATTTTTTTTATTTGTGCACAAATGATCCTCTTCGAGTACGCACTCGAAGTTAGCAACGACTTTGCGTTCAATACTTGCGAGAGTCTATCAATCGTTTCATTCATATTTCGCGGCAAGTATCTGTGAATGGAAAAAAGAACGTGGGTCAGTCTCGCTGTGTTTATCTCGTTCGAAGCGTGAATCTCGTTCTATTCTTACGAGCAACGATTTTATTTCTTCACGATACGGGAGCGGTTCGCGGAAAAACGGATAAATAGCAGCGATATAAAGAGCGCGGGCAAGAAAATCGTCGATAGGGCGCGAGAGACGCCGAAGAGGCGTGAGATAAACGAAAAGAAGAAATTCGTTTTATATACACGATTTTATTTATAGAGAGAGAGAGAGATTCAGTGTGTTCGGCTTATTGCGTCAGAAGCTGGACTACAAATTCTACTAATTGATGACCGTCGGAAATCTCGTTGGTTCTCCGAAAACAATATTCAAAACTGAGCGCGTTCGCGACTCGAGGAGACTTTGAAAATAGATGTTTCAACCCGGATTACAACAGCTGCCGGATTTTTTCACTCGGCAAAACACTAATCCGGCACGCCCGATCTAAAACGTTCCAAGCGCTCAATGCCATCGAATAATAATTCCTAATTGAAATGCTTGACCATTATCACGCGGGAATGGCGTAGCGCTACATCCGCGATTTAACTCTCAAGTCGTCAGTGAACCGGAATTCGTTGCTTAACCGAGATAATCGACGCATTACGCAATACGACGTCCGAGTGCATACGTTTCGACAATTGCGTTGCGGTTGCACGATCGGATTATACGTAATACGTATAACATTCCAACAATCGTAGTAAATACGGAATAGATGTTATGTAATTGTTTGGAATCGATTGTGAGAGAAACAATTTTGCTTTTCGATTGTTGTTCTATTGCAATAAAAAAATAGATGGAAAAACTTACTGGAGAAGTAATACAACAATAAAGAGTTTTTACTTAAAATTAGTTAACTTTAAAATTGGTTTTACTTAGCAAAACAGTTTTAATTAAAAAAGAAAAAAAAACGGACAGTTTCCGGACATATAAAATCGAGATCAAGCGGATTTCATTCACGTGAGTGTAATCGAATTCCTGAGCCGTGAATGTCGTCAGAAATCGTTCACGGGCTACTGGTGAAAGCACTTGCTGAGCCAACTGCTTGCGCGCACGCGAAAGTACTCGTTCGTGAAGTACATATACTCGTTCACGCTACCGCGAATTATTACCTGGTTAAACTTGGACGAGCCGAAAGTGCAGTTTAACGCATCGTTAAAAGTTGATGTCTTACGCGCTCGTAAAACAAATGGAACTTGGATGATATGCGAAAACGAAAAACACTGAAAAAATGCACGGAGAAAAAAATTGTAAATCGCATAACCGGACGCAAATATTAAAGTTTCTTGATAATATTTGAAGATTAATTTTATGTAAGCAAATATACATATATAAATATATATGTATAATTACTTTATTCATATAATTTTGTAACTAATCTATATATTTCTATCTTATTGTTAAACTAGAAGATTAACAATATGTAGCAAGAATATAAAAAAACAAAATATTTGATAATTTCCTTCTTCTTATGCAATCACATAGTAGTTAGTAAGTTATGTGATTGCACCTGGAAATGTATGCTAATGATCTGTGAAAAGAATTCCTCGAGGAACATTTAAAGTTGTAACGTTGGCGTCTCCGGTCTTGCATGGAATTACGGCAAGCGCGTGCTAATGCATTTACAATTTATTGTCGGCTACTTGCCAACTAGGCGTCAAGAAGTTTTACGCTATCACGAGTGCGTGAGGTATCCAATCGTGTCATCGTGTGGGACGAGAAATTGCATTCTGGGAATCTTCTAACATGTCCTTGATTACTCATAAGTGAGAAAGTTCTAAAACCTGTTTTATCTTAAAAGGTTATCAATGTGTCTGCCAGTGTCTTGCAAAACTTATGAATCACACTTTTGATCGAACAAAGTTTTCAAACATTTTTGTCTCAGATACTTATCTCGAACAAATTATCAAACGCATTTTGTTAATTCGTTTCTGAAAAACTTGAGAAATTATTTATATAATTTTGTCGAGTAAACATTTACGTACATACAACATTATCCCTTCGTGACATGGGTCTTTCAGACCTATTCAAAAGTTTAAAACCGGTGTCTCTAATAAAAATTAGTTTTTTTAAACGCTTATATCTTCAAAACTATTAGAGATTTTTTCGATTTGGTTTTTCTATCGATGCAGATCGATTTTCTATCGCACTCTTTTGGAAGTCAGTTCACGAAGGGTTATTGAAAAATGTGTTCAAGAGAAACATGTATGTACATATAATTCTCTAAATAAAAGTAAGGAGCATTTTAAATAAATGGACCAATACACAGCTGTATATTATGAAACAATCCGTGAGTCACTCGTACTCGTGTCTTTGTTTCTACGGCTATCAAAGATCCTTTCTTGGCTGTTTTTCAACGCACAACATCTGGCCGACAATTGTGGTCCAACTTTCTCGTACAGATGGTCAAGCCTCTCGTTTGTGCGATATTGAACAATAATGATTGGTACATTTAACATTCTTGTAGAGTCTTTATGGACTTTGCATAATAGCTTAACACATTGTAGTACAATGGCGCATGGGCGGAAAAAGGGTGGTATGGAGATCCCGATATGATCGAAGGACTAAAAAAACATTTGAGTTCTTTTTTTTCACATCTGAAACTGATTGCTTTCTTCTTCGTCAAAAATATTATGAATTTTATATTTATAATATTATGAATTTAATATTTATCATCGATGTTAAAAATAGTTTCTTTTTTAATAACATCTAAACGATTATAATTCGTCCCATGATTAACAACAAAAGTTGTCAGGTTTTGTCACTTGAGTGTCAAAAAATTGTCGAACATGTGTACACTTGCGATCGAATCGAATTTCTCTCAAGGTCCGCTTTCGTAACGGTACTCTTTTCTCGCAATGGAATAAAACACGACTGCGGACAGCAGTGACGAAAGAAAAATTACACAGCACGACGGGATGCAAGATGAGATGATTAATTCCTGTGGTCGGAGGAAGTAATGCGAGATCTTGGGATCCGGATCTTCTCTCGCTTCAGTCAAAAGCATAATGATGTGCGAACAGGTTCCCTCCGTCGCGAAGTATCTGGGAAGTTTAACGCCCGGGACGCGTGCGTGCGTTCACGACCGCGGTGTGAAACCGCAGATCATCCTTTCTATGGATGATACGCGGCGTAATGCTGCGGTGAAAGCGAACCATTGTACATTGTGAATGCCGAATTGTGATAGAATCACGTGAACGGGTGGCATTGATCGGCATCGATCAGCAAAGGTGTTAAAGTTTTTGATGTTGTAGAACTCCGGTTGATGCCTTCTTTTGAAGATTTATGTACACGAATCTGCCGCTAAAATCCTTTCGACTGTTTATTTTGTTCTAATATTTCGTTCTCATTACGCTCACATGTAAAATGTTGTTACTAAAAACATATAAGAAAGCTATCGCGTATTATTATCCCAAATTGCTTATTCAAAAGAATGTTTTTTCTTGTCCTACTTTTAGGACGCGCTTTGTTCCGCACTTTGGTCAGCACTTGCACGTGCAGCAGGAAAACCAGGTGGTGCGGAATTCTTTGACGTACTTATATAGCGCACTGTCTGCTCTCGCATATCTATATTTATACCGATACTAACAGTTCGATGTAAAAACCTAAGCAAACAGAAGCGACCACACAACTATCGCACGCGTCTCACTTTTTTTCTAGCGCTACAAAGATCATGTACAAAAACCTACGCGAGCGTGTAACGTTTGTTCTGGTCGCAATAATTCAAAGTATGTGGCGACTGCGCGCAAACACGGTTATCGCGACGACTCCGTGCGCGTTGATATCGCGGCGCGGCGATGATACGCCGCGGTCGGAACGAAATGTCGGCGAACAAGAAAGGGGAAGTCGAATGAAGAAACTTGGATGGGAAGAAGGGGATGCGAGAGGGGGATGGTGAGGAATCGAAAGAAAGAGTGAATGGGAGCACTGTGCGCCAGATGGCTTGACGGCGTCGCCGCATCCCGAACGTTTGTGCCGCTCGGCGTCGCGGGCGATCCGGTCCCCATTGCTATTTCATAATAACCGGGAGGAGAAATCCTCGGCTATATAATAACGGGAAGCGACCATCGACGAGATAACCGTCATGCGACTGACCTCTGACAATCCATGGCGTTTTATGGACGCGACCGGTTTATCTCGCGCCGAGACTTCATCGAATCTGAGAGAAGTCGGAAGGAGCGTGGGCACTGTTTATTCTCCAGAGATTAAAAGAAAATTCCGGGAATTACGGTATAAATGTATCCTAAAAATATATAGCGATACATGGACAAGGATTTATTTCTCTAACATTCAAGTATAATGTTATATCGACAATAAAATAAAAGAAAGAGTTGAAGACGTGATAATTTATCTTTCATGTCGTTATAAAATATAAATACGTCGATAAAATATATAAAAAGAAGATTCTTCCTGTAAAAATATATATTAAAAAATTGCAATAAGAATATAAGATACAAGATTTCGAAATGTCGTGAATTTAAATATAAATACAAGATCGGCAAATTGCATCCTCTCTTTCTCAAAGTCGGCCGATGAGGTGCAAAGGACTGCACGTCACAATGATGAGATGAATAGGATGCGAGTGGTTGATCCGGAGAACAGACCGGCTGTCCGATGTTCAAAAGCTGGCCGGATGCGATCCATGCAAGGGTTTGAGACAACCGGAAGTTTGGCGTGTCTCGTGCAAATATGATAATACTCGTCCAAAGCGGATCGGCCGGAAGAGATGAAAGCGCCGATAACTACATATGTATATCGAGGTCGTCATCGAGCACGTATTTTCTTCTATTATCACATTCGTCACTTAAAACAATTTTATATAATCCACATTCCTTTGTAATTTGTGTTTATGTGCAAAGTGGAAAATGATTTTCCAAAAATATTTGATGCCGCAGTTTGCAATTACGGTAATAAAACGTAATTACAGTGTCCGCGGCAGTAACTAATGAGTCCTTGAGATAGGTAATCGCAGCGTCGATACACTTGGTGCGTGTATTTTATCGTTCCAGACAATCGGGCTAAGCGCATTATGAACGATGCACATGGCGTGTATATGTGTGCGTGTCTATGTGTGTTGACTAGACGGTCAGCGTACCGTGTCTCGTGCGCGTTGACTTTGTACACGCACACGTGTGAGCCGGGTCGTTGAAACGCGTAAACGGTTGTAATACACGGTGCAGTAGCGTACGTGTTACGGCGTATTATGAGTTAAACAACGTAATGATAGCCACGGCGCCAGCACCATGACGTATCTGCGTCTATGGGCCACGTATCGGGTGTCGGGAAAGATAAATACCACCCACAACTCGTTCTGTTAGATGATAAATTGTACTATTAATTGCCGAGAAAACGCAAACACACGCATGTTCTTCTTTTCTATGTGAAATTAAGTTTTTCTGTAGAAGTTAATTTACACATGTATGATTGTTTATACATATGCGCGTAGAAGTTTATAATATCTGTAGTAGATTTAGGTTTTATTTAAGGTGTTAACAACATTTGTGTTGTGTTGATTGTAAATAGAATTGAGTGATGTCAAACAGCGACATCTTAATTACGAATATAGTATAGTATCAAACTTGTTTTTTTCTGGCGAAAATTTCTAATAAAACGGTTGTACTTAATTAACACAATCACGGATTTAAACGGCTGAATAAAATGTGCGTTCGTTAAGCACATCAATGACTTAAAAATAATATAACGACTATTGTGGCGCTATAAGATATCACGTATTTTTGTTGCGAGATACATGCGCGAAAAATAATATAATTTGCCAAATTGCAGAATATTCAATAAAATAATGAAATTGGTAAAATATTAAGTAAAAATAAATTAAGTTAAAATATTGTTTTTGACTACTTTTAAAGTAAAACACTTTTATCACTAGACAAAGAATATCTTTTAAAAAAATAGTCTTATTATCCAGACATTTCAAATGATGATGATAACAAACAATAGTAGAAAAATGATTGATTGTTTTTCCTAAATATATCTTTTTTGTCGTTGACGGACAAACAGCTTTAATTCCGTAGTTCCCTAGTCCAAGTCCGACGAAAGAGTTAAAGCACGGACACGACACTTCCGGTGCAATGAACTCGTCGAACTCGTTACTTCTCTCCTCTCCTCTCTCTCTCTCTCTCTTCTTTCTCTCTTTCTCTTTCTCTCTGTCACACACAGTTTATTACGACACCAATATTAGTTTTACGGCGAACCTCTGGAAATAGTGCAGCAAAAATATACGTCATCGAAGTCTCCGGCGTTCGACAATCTATATATAGGTTTTCTTACGACTGCACACAAAACGTATTGAGTGCAGGTGCTCGTTGCACCTGCATTTTCCAAACCCCCAGCAGCGACCAAATAGAAGCCATCTCGCGCGGAAAGTGATTTTTTTTTGTAACTGCCAGTAGGCACTTCGAACAGTCATTCATGACAAAAAGTTTTAATTTATGATCGAACATAAAATTTAACTCCTAGAAAAAAGCATTACATAGTACAAGGTTGAGTTTCTCTTTCTTGTTGTAAATTTTGCTCTTAGTGTGGCGTACGACTTATTGACACTTGGTCAAGTGAAGTCAAGAGGATGGGTTAAATGAGAGAAGCGTCATCTCGCTTCGTCGCCTGTTTATTTTTGACCGACAAGCAATAATCTCGAATCGCAAAGATTTTTCGCGGAAAAAACAAGAGAATTCAATTTAATCATTTGTGAGAGATCTGTTCGTAAGTTGAATTCGCAATAAGTCTCGCAAGAAAATAATGTCGCAATAAGTTTTTCCTGACATAACAGTAAATGTACATACATGTAAATTAATTACAAATTTCTCTTCCGTAAAACAAACTTGTTAGAGTTAATTTTGTTGTATAAAAAACAAAACTGAGATGCGGAACAAATTATCGTTACCGAAAAAAATCGGCACACGGATCCTCGTCGTATAAATTTCATGGCATGCAGTTCCTGGCTTGACGTTGCATTATTCATGGAAACTCCCGTGCTTTAACTCCCGCGATAATCCACCCTTGTCGGTGTTATCGTCGCTGTTGTGGCAGACGTAGTCAGGTGTGCGTCCAACGAAAGATTCTCCGTCGGTGCATTGACTGGGAACAAGGGCGAATTGGCGTACTACGAAGCGTGGCGACGTGATTGGACGAAAGCTGAAGGAGAGCAGGACAAAGGAAAACGGCGACCGTGATCGTACGCGCGGATGCACGACCATGTTTCCTTCGAACCCTTTCGTGACTCCTGCAAATTATCTCGTGCGCTCGTGTCACTAAAAAAATAATATATTGCAAGTATAAACACTAGAGTGAGTCGAATATCATTTCGATACGTATCTTGAAAATGAGGTAAATTATTTTTATTTTTCTTGCAATGTTACACAGTCAGTTTCTTTGATATAACAGAGCACATTGTTTTGCAAAAAATGTTTTCTTAACAAACATTTGATAGAAAAACTAAACCTTATTAATATAACATTTATAACATTTGATAGACACTTTTATTTAATAAATATTTAACATACGTCTCTTCATATGAATATGAAGCAATAATTTGTATAAAATTAGTCATATGTTACAACAATACTGTTATTGCTTTGTACTTTTATCACTTGAGAAAGCGCAGGCAGAAAACTTTAATGAATGTTTCGGCACGCGTGTCGTTTACATAAAGAACTGGTCAATGACAAGTGCCGAGACTATACATTACTGCTAATCATCTCTAAAAGAGAGATATATATTATCACTCAATGTCTATTGACGTCAAATAGACCACAAAAATGAACTACATCTAAACTAGATCTAAACAGTGATACCACATATATGAGTGAATGTACATACATGTATGACGTGTAACTGATTTACACTATTTATAATTGCAACTGCTACTGCAAGTTTTACAGAAATTTACAACTTTTCACTACAGATATAAGTTTAACAATGCAATATATAATAATTGATAAGGATTAAACAATTAATAAAATTAATTGTGCGTATATAAATGTGTAGTGGACACTTCGACGCATTTAATTGAGCTCAAATTTAATAATATGCTAACTTCCGCTTATAAAACATGACTAATCATGAGTCTAAATTTAAGTCATTGAATTGATTTATGTAACCGCGCGCGAGCCTAATTTGATTTAAACGAAGTTTATACTAACTTATAATCTGTGACTGCAACACCTATTGTATGTCAGAAAAACAATTTTAATTGACACTTACATTTTATTATTTTTTTTTTTAAATTGATACAAAAGTTTTGTTATAACTATTTTGCGATATTCATATAATGATAATTTAATAATATTCGGCGATTACATATATTATTAATCAATATAAAATTATATGTAACATACAAACAAGTGATGCATAGAACAATCGGTCAAAGGTTAGATATAACGTGAGCACGTAGTACGTAGCACTCAAAACATGATGTTACACGATCATTACGCTGACAATTACGCTTTAATTCGTCTTCCGGCTGGAAGAGCGTTTGTAATGAGCCACAGGCATGATAACTATGCTTGTTTTCCCTATTTCGAGAGATCATCGTCAGCGTGACACGCTCGACGAGATTAGAGTCGTATCTACGCCGAGCGAGCGTAGAAGAGGATGCTCTCTTGGTCGCTCTCTTCCACACTCCACAAACCGGATGCGAACGTTCCACGCACGGCGTCTGTATGTCGCTAATAATCGCGCGCGTATTGGTGGTAACGGGGGACTTAAAGTTGCTCGAGTTGTTCTCGTTTAAAACAATCAGCAGGAAAGGAAGGACCAATTATACGGACCTGCGACCGTCTGTCACCGACCTTCTAGTTCCCCTTAATGCGCTACACCAGGTCACAAGTATATAAGCAATCAAAACAACATGCTCACACAAAATGCACACACATGATCCATTAATTGTTTGTCGGAAAATATAAACATGGAAAATAAAAGATAATCGATAAAATAAATACGAGAGAAAATAATTATATATATTCTAATTATATTAAGTGTGCTAATGCAGTCCAGATCGATCACAAGTGTATTATTAATTTTGTTAAATTTGTTTTATATCTTTTTTTCACAGAAGAATTATCTTCATCAAAACGATCGTAATCAATTTTTTTTATTGATAACTCTTTGAAAGAGTTTACTCTCTCTAAATTTGGCACACGAGTGCTGATAACAACAGTTAATAACGGTAAACGCATACTTTTAATTCCACTCAAAGTGGATACAATTGATGCAAATGCGCGTACGTAAGCGATCTCTCATCTAGCTTGCTAATTGTACGAATAATTCAGTTGCGGACAGTTTCGCGGCGAGTTCACTTTAAACATTCGTTTCACGAAAGTTGGTTGGGTTGTTATACATTAAGTGTGTACAAAGCTACATTACACGTCCGCATAATTGCTCGCCGCTGGCAACCTAGCGTTTCTCCAGGGAAGAAGTCGCTTTCGCGTATCCTGTGAAAAGACGCTATTCCGGCACATGCGTATATGTGTAATTACTTTTTACTGCATGTTGATGGAAACACAGTTATGGTTCGAAAACACGATGATGCTAATGTTTGTGCATAATCAGAAGTTACGCATTACGCAAAGAAAAGACTATCCCGTGAGGTGGGCGTATTTGGGTTCTGTGTGATTCTGGATATTTTTTTTCCAAAAAATCTTATGCACATCAAAATATGTCTACACTGTTTATCTACCTATCGTTTACCTTTTTCTCGGAAAACGTTTATTTGCATTGTAACAAAATACTTTTGTGACACTCCGAAGAGAGTGCTTTATATAAAGCTTAGACAGCGGCACTTTCCCTTGCAAAAGGGAGACTTTGCCAGCTGTCGTATTCTTTTCACAAACGCGAAGCCGGCACGCGACCTAACCATGTTCGTTCCACCTTTCAACAGGCGACAGGATGTAAATTCAAGATCGGTTCATATACCGTCTCGGCTCATTCCACCTATGTAAAAAAATAATGAAAGTAAACCAACTGTTTCTAGTTAAACCACCATTGATTTCTGTACATGAACAACCATTCGCCGATCGATAACATCACCACCAAATGTGCGTACAAGCAGAATTTTTTCTCTTATACTTGCTGAAGGTGAAATTAGCGTGAATAAAGACGAAAATTTATCGCACATTGCGAGAACACGCATAATTTCTGCATTTAATTCAACCGCATTTAATTCAACCATGTTTCCGTCTAATTGCGTAACGCACTTATCAGATTCACTTGTTGTATAATGCAGTGCATGTGCGTCATTGCGATTAATTCATTGGAATACGTGATGACTTCGTCATTGCTGAAATAAATATTTGCGGCACAAAAAAATATCTCATGCTTTTTAATTTATCAACTTATTAACACGGAGGGAAATTTAATGATGTGGAATTTTTAAATCCGCATTGAGAGCGCGCCAAACAGATATGGCACATCTGCGACAGATGTGGCATTTAAATAATATAAAGATGTGTCTTTGACACTCAATTTAGTTTATATATTCCAGAGCAATGTAGCATAAGATAAAAAAAATAAAAATAAAATAAAATAAAGTAATTGCGGAATTTAAAGGTCTTTTTCTCTTAAAAAAAGTTTGAACTCAGGGCATATTTGATATATCTAAAGTATGGGTTTGTGGCGTGTTTGTCACGCGAATTGCATCTTCGCGACGGCACGCGCGTGCACTCATCCGCGCAGCAAGTAGTGACAACGTGCGGTTTCGCTTTCATCTTGAACGCGGAGGAAGAAGCCCCGATACCATATGGCTCCAGAAGAAGCTTACACGACGGCGCGTTCGCAGGAAGGAAGCTTTCCAGCATGACCGTATTATGTTCTGTGTACCGAGAACACATTGCGACGAACACGCGGATCGGGAGAGACCCGTAAAAGCGGGGCACGCGATGAGGGCACGTGTCCCTTTTTCTTCTTTAGGACATCGTTGTTCTCCTTTTTGTGTTGTCTTTAAGAGACCGGAAACGGGTGTCAATTGTCAGCTACTCGAAAGTCCTATATACGCTGGACACGGTCGAATCCTCCCGCGAGCGAATACGAGACGACGCGCTCTCCCGCGTGTGGTCCTTTGGTGGAGTGATCTTTTATCGGGATACGAGTGCAGTCAAAGATGCACTGTGTGCACATAAATATAGTATCGATTGACATCCTTATTTGTGCACGTGTCTCAACTTCGCAGCAGAAATTCGAGAATAGCAGCAGTTTCTCTTGCGGTTTTCAGCTCTTGCACTTGTAGAATAGTTTTCCTTTTTTTTTCTCTCGTAATAGAAGACGAATTATTGTTAGCTTTTTGTTTTGCTATTACAAGAAAATGTGACATTCCAAAAGAAAATATGACGTTGATATCAGACCGATATTTAACGTTGATGTTAGACACACCGTCAGACATCTGTCGCCAATTAATACAATACCAAATCGTCATTTCGGCGAGTTTCTCTACGCGCGAGTTTCTTTCACACTGTCTCATATCCGGATTCACGAAACGATGAAAGCATTGTCGATAAAATGGAAGTGGATGAATCTGCCGTTACAACGGTAATCCACATAAAAGGGGATCGCAAAGATAATCTTGACCCACACTACATGGCATTGCCTCGTCATCATTATTACCCGCCATCAGATTCATGCGACGTAACATCCTCAATTTTATAACCCAAATGCAACAGTTTACTGTTCCGTGAAAATAGAACATAAACCACGCACATTATTGCAGTAATATCCCGGCTTTACTAGTTCCGCGTTTTGTATCGAGAGAAAATGTTGAGCTATAAACGGGAGTTTCTAGTGTTGCATTTTGATCTTTCGAGTTCTCTTACACGACGCGTTCTTACAGATTGAGTAACATTGCAAAAGATCGGGATCACAAATATCGTATTAAACTCGTAGCGACGATTCTAACAACAAATTGAAAATTGGCAGTTCAAAATGCTTGACTCGGATAATGCAAGTAACTGTGATTGACCCGTGGAATGCTTGACCCTCCTCTCTCCCAGAGCAACAGCGGGGTTCAGAGAGACTTCGCAGTTGAACTCTAACACGCTCGATTTAACGTTCTCCTTCCGACAAGAGAGGAACCGTGAAAACTGGCGCCTTCATAACATCGAGCAGAAGGCTGCCAACAAAAAGCAGATGTAAGAGCTCGTTATACGAAGCTCGGATTATATTGTATATATCAAGTAAGATTAAAATTTTGAAAGATGAAGAGCGCAATATCAAAACATCACTTTTAATTTTTTCCGAATTTTTGCGTCAAATTAGTCATTTAGTTTCAGAGTTAGTTTTTGCATTTTCTTTGTGTTCTATCAAATATCATTTAGAAATTTCCTATGTTTATTTGACAACGACGCTTCCTCGAAAGAGGCGTTGCGACTTCTTCCGAATAGCGCGCGAAGGCGTCGAAGTACTCATCGAAACGTGCTCATTACCCAATCCGCGCGACAGTTATTCCTGTTATAGATTACAGAGTTATGTAAACCATGTCGTGCGACAACTCGCGGAACACACAAGAGAGGATGATTCGCACGGGGGCGACGTTTTGCCAGGCATCGTTAAGTCCTCGCGCCTCGCGAGGTTTCCAAGTCACATGGTTTTCCACATCGAGCGTGCGAAATGTACGCCGTTCGGCAACAATTAAACCTCCCATAGCTTTCGTGGCAAAGCATTGTCTCGCGGCGGGAAAGTGGCGCGAAAGTAAGAACCCGCAGGAGATATCTCTGCCGAGAGGTTTCTCAGCGGATTCGCGCGTAGCACGTAATCTCGACGGATCGCTGAATCGCAGAGGATGATCCTGAAAGGACGATTCGCGTGGGATAACGGGAGGGGAAAAGGAGAGAGTGGCAATTGTGCTCGGATCAATCACAGAGTCCCGGATTTAATGACTGCGTCGTTCCGGATAGATCGTGTGAGATTAATTAAATATATAACGTGCGGAGCGTTTGTGTTTGGCGGGATCTCGTAATTGCGAGAAATTATATGGCAATCGCTGTATTTAATTGTAGTCGGTGTTGTTTAATTAAATGCACTCTGAGATGATACTGCCGCTTAGCAATTTCAATTAGTATAATTACAGTCATCGACTCTCATCGGGGAAAACAGTATTGTATCTATACTATATATACTTTGCGTGCTAACAGCAGTGCGAAAGGTCAGCTATTATCGCGACGATGAGTGTCGTATGACTGGCGAATTACTTAAGGCCTGTGACACTTGAAAACGAACATTATCTGCTGACGTTGTTTCAAGGTGGCTAATAATTCCGCACGGAATGCCGATCGAATTACGTGCGATTAGGCAAAGTCTTTGTGTCGCCAAGTGTCGCAGGTGTCATCAGGTATCGTTTTCGCAACTGCGGCCGCAGAGATAAGCAAAAATGAATATTTTAATTATATGCAGATACACGTTATCATGTTTAGTCTGTGAGATTTCTTGCTTAGAATATTAACTTCATATCTCCCTGTGCGTATGACGATTCGAGATTTGAAGTTCAAGCGATAAAACAGAGAAGAAGTAATTAAATATCCCTTGCAGATTCGTCGAAACGTTTTGCAGATTTGTAAACTTCAGTGGTGCTCACTAGACTATCTCTTGTTAATTATTCTCGCAATCCGCAAGATCTCCTAAAGCGAGCTTACACCGCAGCGTTTCTTTCTCCACTTAGAAGCGCGAGGTTTTGTTTTATCCCGTCCTCGCGCGCGAGATCCATCTTCGGCCGGAAACCGGGTAGAGAATGAACGAAACGAGACACGTGCTCGAGTAACGACGGGTACCTGAAGACTCCATGAAGAAAAATAGCAGCTGAGGACCGAAAAGCACGTGCCGCGCATAAGAAAGGAGACACGGGATTCAATAGGGCGTCGGGATAAGAAGTTTTATGCAAGAACTTCTACCTGAAGACACACACATATACACACACGCCCTTCTCTCCCTTTCTTTTTCTCTCTCACTCTCTGATAGTCATTGAAATCGGTAATGGTTTTCGTGAATTTGTATGGAAATGAACGAACGCCAAATCTACAGGGTGTTTATAATATCCTAAAATGACCAAAAAAGACAGATTTGCTTATATGCTATTAAACATTTGTTGAGGTTTATATTTTGAAAGTGTAATAAATTATTAAACACACAATTAGAAATAAAACTTTAAATTAATTAATTTAGAAAATATGCGCGCACAAGTGTATAAATAATTTTTCACAAAATAAATAATTGTAATTCAAAATTGTAATTCAAACTTCTCTTATCTTACAATTAGTACAATTAACAGAAGCAGGAAATGATAACATGCCAATTTCGCTCTGAAACTCTACAATTTAAAAGTATATAAAGGATGCCGGGACGACACGTGCACTCTTGTAGCATATATTGTCCCACGCGAAAGCAAACAATAAGTTGCTTTTTTTTTGACATTATCAAACGATTCAAGCAATTGAACGTGACCTCGCATTACGCTCGGTATCATTAAAAGTCTAATGAGAGACATACGGTTCACAACTTACACACACATAATTCGTCGATTAAGTTTGCAATTTTCAAATAAAACTCCGGAGGGACTCTTATCTTCAAACAATTTTTTTGCTTTTTAAGTTGATCGTCGCTCATCCGGAACGTAGCGTCGTGACTTTGCTCATTTTATCAACTAAGAGAATAAATATTATAAATAGACGGCGCCATGCAGGAGACAATAAGTATTACCAACATTAAACTCTCAGTGATTCTCTTTCGACATTAGTTTCTCTTAATTATATTTACACGGTCGTTTATGCATAAGACTGTGTCAACAAATTCTGATGTAAATTAAGTTTTCTGGTGTATGTTAAGTATTTAATTTAAAAATATATTAGTTTAATATATTTACTTCTCATATACATGTGGCACAATATTTACATATAAACTCATTATACAAGAGTAAGTCTATTTGTTAATTAAAAAAAATGGAGAACTCGTTTTAAAGCATTTCCGTTGAAAGGTGTCGCTTACCTTGCTCCGAAAAGAGAATAGCGTATACCGGGTGACGTTTCGCAGCGAGCGCTGGAAACCGAATCACCGATAACGATAAACGTGCGATAAACGTGCGACTATATATAGAGTAGCCAATGAACGACCAGTAGGACAGGACGATCACTGATAGGCGCGAAAGCAGAAAGAAAGCTAGAAGTGTCTGATTTGAACGCAGTGAACGACACGAAAACACCAACAAAATTGCTGCGCGCTCTCCCTTCGCAGTGAGGGATTTTTATGGATTCTTGCTAAATTGGACCCCCTCATTACGACGGCATCTCCTGACATATGGCACCCACTGTTCCACTCTACGTTTTCATTTTTTGTCGCGCCGTGCGCTCCGATACGGCATATTAGCGGCTAGATTTTTCGGCTCTTCCTCCGCTTCTTCGAATTCCACAATGTGGCTTCCCTATTAGAGCTTCGATTTACCAAACGAGTTTTTAGAGCAACGTGTAAATACAGCTGTTTTTCTCATTTGGCATCCGCCATGTGCCATGTGATTAACAAGTAAAAAAGAAAGCAAAGTCGTCCGACAACCTATTTCCAATGTATAATTACGTTTTCGTTTAACGGAGTAAACTAGAGAGAACTTGAACAATGAGACTACAAAATATGCGAAACAAACTTTTTTGTTGGAATTTTTCACGAACGATTGTAGCTTGCTGTACAAGTATTTTTTATCTCACTGCTATTTCCTAGTGTCTTAATATAAATATGTTTCTTATGAATTATTGTAATTTATATCACCGATCGCGCTATCGTCTTGACAGCAAAGAACTTGCAGCATCCTGTAACGTAAGATCAAGGGCGCGCGAAAATCAATCTACGTTATCAAAATCCCGCGTCATGTGTGCTTTTATAAATAGCGACGATGATATCATTGTGCGTTATGCAAGGTGAGTTGAACGTTGATAAGGTCCGCGTACAAGGTATGAATATATTTTGCAGAACAAAGAGCTCTTTGTGAGTTCAGTGCGAAAGTTGAGACACGAGAAAATAATTTAAAAAAAAAAGATTATTTTTATAATTTCTTTTTTAACGAACAAAACAAAAACGTTATTACGGCGACGTTTACGACAGAACAGTGTCGATCGCATGTGCGCCGGCGAAGCAATACTCTCGACTCTAAAAAAACACCACACCAAAATATCTCGGAGCATATTTCTGTCTGTCCTGCATAACCGGGTGCGAGATATTGGAGTTTACGAAGTGTTGTACGTCTTTTCCTATCCTGACGAAGCGCAGACCTTGCTTTGACACTCGAATAATGTCCGTAAGCTCTCGCGTTATGTTTTATTAGTCGCTCGAATACGTGATCAGTCGGCTGATCGTACATGCTGTTAAATATTTTTTCCTTGTTCTTTTCTTCGCAATTCTGTATTATTTACTTAAATAACATAAAAGGAAAAAAGAAATGACATTGACGCGCGGAATTAAATGACTCATCAATGATCTTTGCACCTTGTCACCATTGCGGTATAAGTTAAGAAGGAAGTCTGGTCGACGAGAGAACTGTGCACGCACAATTTGCGTAAATGGCATTAACGTAAGCGCATTGGAATTCCAACAACTGTTGAATCAGAAATTTCGCTGCATCACTTAAACCACCAGAGATGTTTCTACGAAATCGCGCGTGGTTTGTCGCGAGAGATGGAGATCTTTCTGCAGCCAGATCTGCACTGTTGTATATATTTAAGCGAACGCTATATATCTTCGACTTCGTTAGGACGCCGCTTGTTAGGACCAGCGCGATGTTTCCCTATCGATTCTTGTTCATCGTAAAAGCGGGAATTTCGCGTCCGTTTCGTATAAACCCGTTCGAATTTCTACGTCCGATTTGTTATGAATCTTTTTACAAAGCGCGTCATTGAACACAAAAATGTATATGGGAGATATTTATGTTTACTTCATCCAATATATTTGTCAAAAAAAAAAGATGTAATGAATTTTCTTTGAGATGCAGTTTAATTAGATATTATTAATCTCATTTCCTTCCGATTTTGAAATCGTAAATCGGTTCTTCGATATCTTTCTTCGAACAATCATCGTGACGTTGCACAATAAAGCGAAATGTAACAGCAATTACGACGAATTCAACTTAATATGCGATTGCGCCAGTACGCGCAATAAACTTCATTGTTGAGATTGTAATAAGCGCGTTGAAGTAATCCCACAATTGTCATGTGTTTATTTTCACACGGTAGAGGCTCGGCCGAATCTGAGATCCGAATGGATTTCGTAACGTTCACAGGTTCCGGTTTCCTCTCGACGGTTTCAATTTATACGAGCCTTGGCGAAATATCACTTCGTTCGAATGAATGTTTCCGAGCACACTGGGAACTCCTGTTCGCAAGATGTGTCTCAGATCGAAGGATTTTCGACAAGGCGATAAAACGACTTGAGTCGTAAAGTCTCCCCGACGAAAAAACTCGTGTTTCAAAATACTACCCCTTGTTGTACCGTAGCATCAGTTCTACTGATTTGTGACGCCCCGAAGTTTGTTCAATGTCCAAAAATGCGAGGAAAAATAAAATATAGCTTATTTTAAATATATGACCGGCCCACTGGTGGCTAGATGTAGGGACTGCAAACATAGAAATTTCGAGTTTGAATCTGCACATTAGGATTTCTTTCCGGGCCGATTTCTTTCAATGGAGTTGTTCGATTTGAAAAACAAATTGAATCGGGCCTTCAATAATTAATTTAGTGTATTCGAAGTGTCATGTGCACTTGTGGTAGTTCAAAATTCACCTAAATTTGTAGGTCCGTTTACACTCTGCAATCCGCACTTTGGATGCTATAGACTAATCACCTGTATATCCGAGATCTAATGATTAATAAAACTTCTACGACTCGTTGGACTGTTTCGTCCAACAGGAATTAATGATAATGATTTTAAATATATAAAAATAAGATTAGAATTCTATTTTTTACACAAAATTCTACAAAATACAATAGATAATTTATTTCGAGTACATTTAACGTTACGTCTATGTACACGTTATTTCGATTTTTTAGATAAATTCTTTGCCTATAAAATTATATTCTAAATCCGCATGTGTGTGCGATGATGAACGTTAGTACGTGTGTGCATCTGCAAACGGGGTGATCTGGTGTCTGGTATATTTTCGGTGCGTGCATCCCCTCGTAACCAGTCGTATCTGAAGGGGTATGATAGAGTTTTACGTCGCACGCGTGGGCGACGTCTGTCTGAGTTAATTATGGACTTAATTGTCAAGGTCCACGCGTTTTAGAACTTTTCTGCCGTGCCAAAACAGGACGTAGATTTCCTTCCTGTCGTTGAATTTAACTTGACTTGAAAACACACTTCCTGTCTTTTTTGTCTTCAAAATATATACTTGCTTTAATTGATATATTTTATATCTCAATTGTGATGATGCAAATATTCGAATATAAGTAGAAAATGTATAATTTTTTTTTTTTACAGACTACAATCAAGGTCTACGCCAACTGCTTGCGACCAGACATCGAATACAAAACCCTGAGTATTACCTACCAGACGACATGTCGCGAGGTCGTGCAGAATCTCCTGAACAAATATCGCATGAGACACCGTGACCCACGGTTGTTCTATTTGACCATGGAGGTGACCGTGAGGAGGGCCAACGTGCGCACCATCCTGCCACTTGACGAGGACGCAAGGCCAGCCGTTCTGCAGTCCTGCCATCCCCGTGGCGATTCCAAGTACGTTTACTGCGCTCGTCTTTGTACTTGACCACCGGCCCTTCCTCGGTTTTGGTCGGCTACGTGATGTAATTTCAGGGCTCGCGACCGTAAACACGTTCTGCGAGTCGCTGAACACGAGCTATAACAATGGCCGACGTCGTCCGCGTTGCTCACTAATATGTAATTCTTGAATGCGATATGCATAGTCGCGTGGGTTGCTGCAATTTTTTACGTAAAGTTCGCGAGAAATGTAAGTACGGCCGTTCGGTTTGCGAAACCAGATGGAATTTATGGAATTTTGTGATGGTCTCAGTGGCAAACGTGAATTGTCAGCAGAGGTATCGTACGATTATTTTAAATATGCAGAAGTCGCAATGCAGAAATTACGATGTGTCATTGTAAAGAGAGAAAAAAAACTGTTAGACTTACTAAAGATGAAAAACGTGGTTGCTCTAATTGTTAGAACGGTTTATTCGTGTGTTCATTATGACGCGGCTGATGTTTTCTTGATACAGTCGAAAGCTTCCGGCGTTGCTTGTACACGTGTAATACAGGACGAGAACGTTTGTCTCCGAGCATAAAGCGGTGTTTTTACACAGAAGTATAACGTTCGCTAGTGTCCTTTGAACTTACCGACTCCTACCAACGACGCGGAATCTTTGGTACATACATAAACTTGTATGCTTACACATGCCTCATTCTCGTTTGCAGGTTTTCGTTGCAGACACGCCGCGGCGGACTCGTCAAAATATACGACAGCGCACTCATGTCCGGGGTAAATAAACCTGTATTCTTGTACAGAGACAAACATTATGGACTACAACTTAATATCCCAGAACTAAATTTTAAGCCATAATGTATGCATGAAGGAAGAGAATTCCTTTATCACAAACAATTAGATCTTAATTGTAAAAAATATAAAAATTAATATCTGTATTTCTTCCAAGTAATTAATTTTATTATAATTGCGTGTTTGATATTTATTTGCTTTATTGTTAAATTATTTTACTTTTTTATTTTATTTTACTTAATTTGACGTTTGACGAATTAATTTTATCATTCAAATTCTAGTTTTCAAAGAACTTTTATTCTCTACTTACAGTCTAAATACAAGAGCCTTCTGGTCTCGGAGCAGACCACCGTAGACGAGTTGATTCAGATGCTGCTGAGTTGCTACAGCTCCAAGGAACCGGTGGAGCAATTCTCTCTCTACGAGGTCTGCGAAGGCGAAGAGTACCAAAGGAAATTACACCCGGACGATTCCCCGCTCAAAGTCACACAACGGTGGACCAGTGCGGACAGACATCTTCGCATTAGACGAAACCCAGACTACAATCAGCACAGGCGAAAGGTATGGTTGAATTTGTAAATATAAAAGCAGAAAAAAAAAATCATCTTTACGTAGTGAGTCAGCTTTTAACGCGAATTTCTCTTTGTCATCGATCTCCAGAGAACAAAGAATACGAAACATATCCTGTGTGCATTCGAACAAAGAGACGTCGCACTCAAATCAAATCCAATCCGATGTATAATTACACCACCATCGGAATTATTCATAAGAGATTAATAGAAAGTCAAATCCATTACACAACTCATCGTCGTTTCAGAGCATGTGGGCGTCGGACTCGAGCATCACCGTGGCGATGTCAAGACTGAATCTCCACGACAGTCTTCCTATCCATTACAACTCGAGGATCGACAATAACAATCATCTAAGTCTGCATCATCTGGCCGGAAAAACTGCCATTACTTCTAACAATAACAACAATATCGTCCATCGGGATCAGCATCACTCGTCGCTAAATTGCATCAATCAGACGCCGCGAATCGTTTTACCTCACAAGCCGGATCCTCCGCAGGTGCAGTTGCCGCGGGTTCAGCATCTCCCGCAGAGCGTTCCGTCGACGCCGCTCTCGTCGAAACATGTAACTGCCTCCTCCTACGCCGACTACGAGAATTATCTTTTTATATAAGGGCCAAGTCGCTCTCTCACGTGAGAGCCTGTGCTTGCGTAAGCGTGATCAAAATTGAGAGAAACTGTGTCGATCGCGAAAGTTCAGCTCGCGATACGGTCAGAGTTACCAGAGACTTGTTGGCTGTAGGAAAAATGTACGTTGAAACTCTGTTCGACAGCAATTGTATTCGTATGTAACATTTAGACTTTTTTTATTTAGACTTCACATATATTATGAGCACTATGAGGCGTAAGCAAACGTGTACCTTCGAATTACGTATTGAACAACGAACGCTTTTCTTCACGATGCAGATTAGGATTTTATTTGACTCTCGATATTGCTATAATATAATTGACACAATTTTTCAAGATAATTTATGTACATCAAAGAAGACGTTGCAATTTTCAATCAGATATTTTTACGTTTTTTGTTGATATTTTATTTGTAATTTGTCTATTGCAAACGTTTTCCAGATAAAATTTAAGACAAGTGAAATATAAGTTTTTAAGACTCGTTTGCCACTTGTATTTCGGCTGATTATACGCCGATAATACTAAACAAAGAGAATTTACGATATTAGTTAGTAGCGAGGAAAATTAAAAACCAAAGGTAGACGTATGAATGTTTAGATACGTAGTACACACATATATACGTATATATTTAAAAAAAACTACAATATGCGCTGTATTTGTAAGAAATGACAAGCCTGATTTTTATAATTTTTATAAATGTTTGTTTATATAACATTTAAAGAAACGAAATATAAGTCACGAGATGTCTTGAGATTACAATTTTTTATATTTTCTGTTACACAGCTTGATGAAATTATTAAACTGTGAATATCAAGAGAAAAAATATATTATTTATTTATGTATAAAAAGTGTTCAGTTAAGTTTGTCTACAAGCAGTTTTTTAAAATTATTTTTGGTTTCCGCGTCTATCTCAAATTTGACTAAACAGGATATGGACGTGTAAATATTATATTGACGGGAAGAAGAATTCTTATATATGTATGTAACATTTACGCTTTGTTATAGCAAATTGATTAGAATTGTCGTGAAAAATCCACTTGTGTAATAACCAATAGTAAAATGTATATACATATCGTTCCTTCTAATCATGTGCGATTATGGAGAATGTTAATTTATAAAACATCAAGTATACTCTGGCTTACAACCGCCGATTGCAAATGTTATCGCTAAGGCAAACAATTTTATCGAATAAAGTCGGTTAGCTGTAAAACAACAATGACGACGTAACATCCGGAATTGCGCGAACTTGCTGTTGAGTGTGTTACTACACGATAATGACGATTTGTGACTTCACCATTTTCCTTGAACGAAGAAAATGAACGAAGTAGCTACGTCGTGTGTGCGTTTATATTATATTTTATTGCCAAAGAGTCAAGGTACGATACGTATATAAAAAATATAGATTAACAGAGCGCGCGTCGAATACGACAGCCAAATGTGCATTTATATGTATCTTCGAAACTTTTTGAAGCGTATATGTTGTCAGTTACGATGTCGTATGTGACTTTTCGCACTTTAATGCGTCGAATTAAATGTACCTACGTAGAGTGTAAATATCTTTTTGTATTGTGTCCGTATTTGTATTTTATAAGAAAGAATATCGAATATATAGTGATTTATGTGTCTCTCAAAATCATCATCATTGTTTCTATTTTACCTATCAATAAATTAAGTAAATTTACGGTGCAAAACTTTCGAGACTTTTATGGCACTTTGTCTCATTCAAGTAGAGAGACGTTGTGCTTTCCTCGCGGTAATAGCAGAATGAACAGGTTGTATGTAACACAATACGTCAATTTTTTTATGTGATGATAAAAATTTTATTTACAAATGCGACAATTGTAGGAATTTGGATACCAGTGACATGCGGGAGAGAATCGACCAATCGTCTATCCTACGGCAACATTATCGCAATTCACATATTTACCCGTTCTTCGTCTCTCCGAGATGTCACCGGCAGAGGAGAGAATCACTGACATATGTAACAATAATAATCTTTACATTAAATACGATTAAAATCTAGCTATTTTTTTATGGACTATGCGGAATTACAATAATAGAAATATTTGGTTTTTTCTCAAGGGGGAGATTCGTCCTGTTGTAGGAATAAGGATAAAGGGGATAGGTAAATAGGGCCTCGGGTAGCTGGGAATATATTTCTTTCTCATTTAAGTTTGAAAGGATAACATCACAGCATTGACATATCAACATCGAAACGACCGGAGCATCTCGTTCCTCGAAAGCTGCTGGAACACTTGACGAGTTTCCGCTTTGCATTTGGGGATAGAACATTCGTATATAAGGAGCGGAAAATTTCTCGCTTGGCTCGAGGACTCCCGAGAAGCGCGCTGCAACGGTCGTAGCGCTTTTCGTTTGCTATAGAACAATTTACAATGGCCGCGTTCAGCAGAAGACAGCGTTTTTGTGCTTAATGTCTGTGATTGGCGCGTGTACTCTCACATTTGTATGTAATAGATACAGAGGAAACCGATTAATCACGGACAATAAGCACAAAGCTTTGCACAAAGCGCCGAATTCTTTTGAACTCGGTCAATATCTCGTTAATTAGACATCTCAATTCCGTCTTCGAACAATCGCACGCATTAAGCTCCTCTCATTTGCTCGTTCGCTCGCTCAAGCACGCACGCATACTCTCTGTGTCTCTCTCTCTCTCTCTCTTTCTTCTTTCTTTCTCATGAGTCGCCTTGCATTCATCCATCTTACAATCATTACAATTATTAGACTAGCGATGTGACACAATCCAAACACAATAGCTTACAAATATTTCTCTATCTCTCGTCTTCTCTTTCGCAAATTTTTTCTTATCGGTGCAACAATAGTGAAATAAAGTTCTCTTCTCAAGGAAAACGAATGGATCGCGGGTGGATCACGTGGAGCATCTCACCACGTGCTGAAATATTTACGTTTGCGTGCTTGTCAGTGAAACGACACTGATCGCGCGTTTGATGTCACAATAATATAGATAATATACAGAGAAAATCTTTGATCCGACGAACCAGCCACAAAAGGGAATTATCGAGGACGCTCGCGCATGCACGAAGTCTATCGTTCTCTTGACACGATTCCTACACACGCGACAGAAGTTTTATCTGATCCTCGCGCAAGCAACAGTCGGCCCGAATTGACAAGAATCCTCGGCGCAATTTTTAAGAAAAATACTTGTCGTTAAATCATGATCTTACGCTGTTGATATTTTAATTTTGCAAGAAATCTATCGGAATTTTAATTAGACTCATAGATCACAAGTTAGTAAATAATTACATAAATGTGTGTGTGTCATTGACAACACAAACTCAATTGCATCATCGGTATAATAAAATTTTTCATTATAGTTATAATAAAATTGTTTTGATTTTTTATGATATATGTGTTTATTAAAGAGCATGTATGTCAACTCGAGCCACTGAACGATGCAGCCGCAATCGTATACTGCATTTCCACTTTTCACTATACAGATATACTTTCGAAACCACATTATACCAGCAACAATGTTATTACGAAAGCCTTAAGGCTCGATACAAGGACAGGCATTTCGCAGTGTTTTTTTTTTTTTTTTTTGTAAGCATACCGAGAGGATTCGCACTAGCCGAACGTCTTCCTCGCTTCGATCACGAGGGTGCTTAAGGCCTGCGCTCAATCCTCGTTTGGACCTTCTAACCATATGGGGTTGCATTCAATGAACACGTCGATAGGACGAATGAGGAAAATCGTCGTCGACGACTCGATGTGCTGCTAATCTTTGCAAACTACGAAGCGATGAATCAAGATTATCGCGTTGTCCAAGTTATTCTATTATACATATGAAGGGGACTCATAACAATTTGCAGTCATATAATAAAGTCTCTTATTTTACATCATCGCTTGTAAATACTCAAGACTAGAAGTACTTTACGAACGCGCGCTACAAGATTGCTATCTGTAATTAGCCAAGAGAGTTGCGCATAATCTATCAACTGAAAATAATATGTATCGTCTCAGAAAAATTTCTTAATCTCTTGATCGTTCTGGCAATTTATTATTTCGATAATTAAAGCGAACGTCGACGACGATTCCGCCACAATAAATTCGCTAAAATTTTACAACTCTGTGCACACTGTATAAAGTCACGTTCAGATTCGCAATTAGCTTCGAAATTTAATCGCGAGTTCGAAGCTAAAAGCGATTTCCTAACATCCCCATCGTCTTACAAATCGTCTTACAAATTCGCGTGCACACGGTGCGACAAAGTACTTAGCCGTACAAGTAATTATCATTTAACTATATAATCAGACAATATCAATCAACCGTTAAACTCTCTTTCTTCCCACTCCGAATAACAAATAAATATATTTGAATCTAAAACATTGCGACAGAACATTGCGTGCGCATCGTTCGACGATGCGATTACTGGAATTAACTAAGCGACTTAATTACTATTACGTGCACACAGTGCGAGCCAACGAACCAAATCTCACGCAATTTTTTTATCAGGTCAGTTCGCGCCCTTACACGCGCACAAGTTGCACGAGAGAGTACAACATCGAAAAATTCAATTCTCGTACTCCAGCTTTCGTCTCCCTTTTCACTTAATGTCGTAGAATCATTTTAGTCTTCAGAAAATTCGTATGTTCCCAAATTCGACTTTCAGTGTTTCACCTTTCCTTATGATCATCCTCGTCACTAATCTCAAAGCTTCTTATCTAGCATAACGTCTAGACGACGGGGCTCTCTATACGTAAATATATTCTGTACAAAATCATATCCAATCGAGTCGCTGAATTTCGAGAAGATTACTGCCGAGAGAAACGAAGTATCTTTGACACAAGTATCTTGAATAATTTCCAAATAATGAAAATATAATTTAAGATTGATGTATTGCAAAAAAATAAAAACAATATTTCTAGTATATTTGATATAAAATTAACAAAATCCAGAAAATATTTTATTTTTAATCTCAAAAAAAGAATCTTTTGAGAAGTATTTCGTTTGTTTCGAAATTCGGCGACGCGACACGTTTCGTTCCAATAAGATTTTCAGTCAATTGTGTAGCTACACGCGGAAACTACGAGCGTTGATCTAAGCACTTGTGATCGAGGAATGCGGGTATTTTTGGGATCACTTCCATCAAGCTATATAGTGAATTCTAAGCGCTATTTGAGCGCTACTTAGATCAGATATTAATGATGCTGAAAGTAAAACAGATGAATCAAAGCCGCTAAGTTTTTCTCTCAAAAACTCAAGTCAGATAAGAAATATTTTCATCGCAGGTACTTCCTCTAAAGGAACGTTTCCGTATGTATGTATGTGTATATGTGTACACGTATATATGACTTTGTTTTTAATATATATATACTCATGAATCTTTCTCCTTCGCCGCTTATTCTCTGAGAGGAGTTACAAAACATTATAAAAATTCCCATTTCAACAATTAAAATATCTATAAGATATACGTCTTGTACAACTATAACTATGTATAGCGCACAACACTTTGCTCGGACCCATAGTCCACAACACAAGCAGAATCAATCACAAGTTTATGTTCTCACTTTGCAGAAAACCGCTTTATTGTGTGTGGGTGTATAAATCTCTTTCTTCACATTAAAGTTTTAAAGAAGTTTTAATTTTAACATTGTTTGTTTCTTTTGAATGCCATTACTAACTTTTCAACTAATAATTCGTTGTAATATTTAAAATTGTAATACATATAATTGTAAAAAAAAAAGATAAGAATATATCGAAAAAAATCTTACAAGATTAAAAGTTAAAGCGGATTTCTTTGCAGCAGAAATATCACCTTCCATTCGCATTTTCTCGGAATGATCTTCAATTCAATGCGAATCGAAGCGGGAAACGAAGTTGTCGTACGGAAGCAAAAATCGTGAATATCTTTTACATAGAGATTCACGGCAATAATGACAAAAACGTATTTATCTAATATGTACAAGAGTCTGTGAAAGAATCTCGTGATTAAACGTCTCGAACTATGTGTTGAATATGGACAAACTTTTTCACGAGATGAATCAGCAATGATTTGAAAAATCGATCGTGTTTGTTGAAAAACGAAACTTCCGCTGCTCTCGATTTTCTCTCTCTCTTTCTTTCTCTCTCTCTCTTTCTCTCTTTCTCTCTTACTCGAACACACGCGAGATTAGATATAATTATATTTATATTTCTCTTTACAAAAATTTTCTCTTATGATAAAATTTACACATTCTCAACACTGATAATAAGCAATATTGGCGCGATTAGTTCGCGTCGGCACAAAATCTCACGTGCTCCAGAGAATCGGATATATTTGATATAAATATATATCCTATCTACATATTAAAAGACGTACGAGCATAGAACTCATTATAGAATGTGTGTGCAAATCATTAGCGGTTTGCGACACTCTTCTCTCCGACAGACGTGTCATTTAACTTTTTTTAGAACAAATTCTATAAAACTTTAAAAAGTAAATTACCCGCATTTAATGCAAATTAATTAAATATTAGTTTGTAAATTTTAATAATCCGATTAGTTCAGTCACAATCTAGCGCTATGGCAAGACTAAGCTTTTACAAGAGGAGTTTTAATAATCCAAGACAGATCCAACTATTTCATTCGTATATTCTTTTTCTAATAAATTTTTTTACTTCATGCCATTTTATATTACGTATATGTAAAACGATCATTAATCAAAGTTGTATTATGCACTACTCTTTTAAATCAGGTTTTAAACGCTACATATATTCGTTTTGCCAACTACAAACTATGTCTAATGTTTAATTAGCAACAATCAAATAAACAGAGTGATCTCTACATGAGCTGTTTAAATCACGATCCGATATACATTTGCAATTCTCGTACGCGAATGCGTCGAGAAACAATTGCAAAAAATGTAAAAAGAGATGCATTCACGCTCCGTGTAAATTGCAACGCTCAGAATAAAACAGCGTATGTATTATATATAAATCGACATCGTGTGACCGTAATCGCGTACTTACGACGAGTCTTCCCGCAAAAAGAACAGATTCCTTCTCGATTCTCAAAACTGACAGCAACGAATTTTGCCCGTAAACGCACGAAAAAAGTAAAAACTCGAGATTATCCGCGCGCCTAGTGTTTATGCTAGTTGTTACAGCGACACACACAACGTAGAACGCTGCTAATTAAAAATGCGCCATTCGCACGCACAGCGTACGATGAAAAAAATTTTCAATTATAATTTATTATCCTACATGTTAATTTATATCGCGATCTTTTTCGAGCTATTTTTTCGAGCCGCGAGAATTAATTAAAGATCACCGTGGATTATTCTCATCAATTGTTAATTACGCTTCCCTTTAATAATATGCGATAATTCTATAGTACTTGCGAAATCGATCGACGATTGATTATTTCCTACCGCAGTCAGATCAATCGACACGTTAAAAGTGACAGTCGCAATGAGCATGTCACTAAAAAAGTTTTTTTTTCCGTAAAGCAATAAATAATTTTCGTTATTATTCTTTTAACGCAAGGATGCCAATTTACGTTATACATAAAGCGTGTCGTTCATTGCTGTAGAAATAAATACTCGAATGCGGCGCTCATTAAAAAGTACTCTTTGTAATGTTTATAGTAGAAAACGAGCGATAAAGATTGCGAATAAAAAATTATGCGAAGGTCTTATATCAAAACTGAAATTTCTACTTATAGGATTATCTCACTTCGAGAAGCGAATCAAATGTTTTAATAATTTAGCAAGAAGAAAGAGCGATAAATAATTTACGTATATATTACGTTGAGAATGCAATAATTCAAATTTCATAATATATCAATAGATCAGTCTATTATTACATGCAGAAAAGCCTAATAGTTTTTATTCACATCTCCGCTTTGAACAATCATTTGCTTTAATCTTCTCTGTCTTCTCTCTCTCTCTTATGTCGATTAAAATTCAATTCGAATGATATTGATAGAATTGTTACGCGCGTGTGCGCACACAATTTGTACGTATATGTATATTATATACACAAAGCTTTCTCTTTACTGTAGTATACGTGTATGTGTGTATGTTTGTGTGTGTAACAATATATATATTCTCTTTTGCATGATAAAACTTATAAACACACATTATACCGGCGCGAAGGATCATTCGATGCGCCCGATCGAAATTGAAAATTGTTTGAAAGAATTCAGCGCGCATCGTCTGTGTTATATAAATCAAAAACATTCCGAAAACGCCTCGTCTCTACGTAAAAGGTCGTCTATAATTTAAGTACGTGATCAAGATGGTAAGTTAATCACTACTATTGATTGTTAAGTCGTTTCAGCTACATCCGCCGTTGTAATCTCGGCGACAGAGACTTCGATTTCTATAATCAGATTCTCTCGAGATTGTGGAGCCGTATCGATCGCGGAGCAGCGATAATTGTGGTGGCTATGTTTGCCACGATCGACGATCGAATTGAAATCTTTACGCTGTGAGATGTCATTGAAGCTCCTTGTCAGTTACGTATATTCGAAAGTTATCAATTATTAATTTGTCTTATATCCGATCGTGAGTCGTTTCTCCTTAGTCGATTATCAAGCTTTTTCAATTATAATTAATCTCATTATTTTCTATTGGTAAATTTTCTAGAAGTTTCATATTCGACATTAATCTTATGTTTTTTTGTTTGCGATCACAAAAAATACTTGGTTTCGCGATTTCGATCGCCGATCGCCTTACTCGAAGAAAAGATTTGATCGTGGGGCCCGGGAGGAGTCGGTGCAGGGATTAAGGCCCCAGGGCTTTTTTCACTCTTTCGAGTGCACTTTCTAGTTTGGTCTTCTCGTCCCACGCGATTATCTCGCGCGTCTACTAGTGTCGTCGAGCTGATTCCGCGAATAGGATTTGTCCTATGCACATTTGTTGCGATGGACAAGGACACTGGAAGATCGTTTCGACTCGATCAGTACTGATGGAGAAATCGTTTTGACTGAACGATCCATTGTAAAGTATGCTCGAACCTTTAATTATGCATCCGTGATGATTGTTTTTTTAATAATAGAGAAAAAAGCGTGTAAATGTTAAAAAAATTCTTGTCCTCTACATTTCATTCGTAATTTAATTGCGCTCCAATTAGTATGGGAAAAATGTTGAAAATGTTTACGATATTTTTTTTGTATAATTCTTATGTTTCGAATGAATAAAGTTCGAGATAGTATAAGTTTTGCAATATTTCGTGTTCTAAAATTGTACTCCAGATAGATTTGATTCGAATGTGTGAACGACTTTTTGAATAACGAGAAGCACTTGATTGAGCAGTCAAGTTATATAATTGCTTTTGAAGAATTATTTCGTAACGTTATCTTATTTTTTTTTTCTTTTTATCGTGAAAAGTAAAAGAGTTTTGAGGGGATGCCATATATATATAGCGTGCATCTCGTCATGGTCAGTAATCATTACGTGAGCAGTTGACATATTTAGCGTAGTACGGTAATGGTTTACAATGATTGACATATGTTCTCCCGACATAGAGCTCTTAAGCGTAATATATATGTATATATATATATATATATATATATATGTCATCAGGCAAGTATATATTTCGATGATATTTGTGCGTGTGGATAGTAGTTCGGTGGTTGATGTGTTGATTAATGAGCGACGTAACTCTTTACGATCGCGAATGACATCGCTAAAGTGATACGCGCTTGTTGTGACGTTGACTGGAACATTGATTGGCTGGAATCATTTGGTTGGAGGAGCAAGACACATACAAAGGTGACAGTATGTTTGTACATACAGATGACGTGTGTGCGGATTATGTGGAATTGATAATACGCTGAAAAAACTCAGCGATTTTGGCTCCGAGTCTTTGTACGTAGTTTGACAATAAGCGATTTGAGAGTGAAAAAAAAAAAACAACAATCGTGATAACCATGCACGCCACAAGTAACCGGTAGCATTTCAGAAGAATAAGGACAAAATATTTTTCATCGTTTTTTTACCATCGAATCGTCTTCGTCGATTCATTGTTAACAAAGCATACTCGTACAATCAACAAGCAGTGATTGTAAACAATACTGAAATATTCGGTAATAAGTACAATTAGCAGTGATTATTTCAGTGGCAGCATCATATTCGATGCGAATGCAAAAGGCTTTGGAAGATAAAGATACAAGCGCATGTCAAAACATCTTTCAACAATTATTCTCTGATTAAACAGCAATAAAATCTTACAACTTATTTTCTTTTGCAAAATAGGCGCGAATAAAAAGCAAACACGAAACGTTTTCCGGGATTTTAGCGTGCACGTTTGCTGACGACTGACTAACATATCGAGATTTATCCAATTGAAAGAAAACGTCAACGGTTTCGAGATCGTCGAGGTGCGTCTGGAATAGAATCGATATATGGTAGCGTCTTCTAGACGCGCTGATGTGGCGTGTCTCAGCCGATCCGGATTTCTGTGTTTTCTTCCGCTCGTTTCTTTTCTCTAAAGTAGCGTGACAGGAAACAGCCCCACTAACAGAGCGCAGCGATCTTATCGCGAGGTAGCGTTGCGCACTTCCTAGCGTTCGGTACCTTTTTAGCGGGAGACGAGCCCGCTATAAAGCGGTGGTGCGCAGGTGGGGACAGCGCTGTAGCGACAGGCCCCGGGGCCCCAGCTCCTAAATAGCATTATGAGCACGCGAGTCCTGCTGCTGGCGACGTCTCGAGGCACTACCGTAATCGACGTCGTGGTTCTCCTCGTAGTCGTGATCTATGCGATCGCCTCGATCACGATTCGACCGCTCCAGCCGCGATCTTCTCGTACTTCCGCCGACATTCCCAGCACCGTAACCGCCTCCTGAATCGGACAAGAAAAATTGTTAATTGTAAAGTGAAATTTTACGCATCTCGTTCAAAGCGATCGGCAACTAAATTGCAACTTTTATATTTCTGTAAACTTCAAAAGCCAATAAAGACGTTATTGACAGTTTATCGTGGAAACAATGTAATTCGTTGCTGATGTAATTTATAAAGAAAATAAGTAAATAAATACAAAATATATTTTCTACACACAAAGTCCAATATTTTTGTAAGTTACAAATAACAAGATATTGATTTACATTGTGCGTATATGTAATTACAAAAATTTAATTTTTTATGTTTTTCTGTACAAAAATAGAATAATCAATTATCACAGTAATAAGTTTAAATTTCTTTCTAACGCGAAAAAGCTATCTATATACATTTACATTGCTCAAACTCTATCCTACTGAAAAAAGGAACATCACTTGTGAGCGGTTATTGTGAGCAATAGAAAAGAACCACATCATACCACTCAACATCAAGTCAAGTTACTTAAAAACATGCAAGCTCTAAGCAAAAAAAAAAAATAACTCTAAACAAAAAAAGAAAATAGAAGACGTTACGCAAAGACTCCGACGTTCAAACTATTGTTGCGCGAGTGCGCAGAAATCGAGAAGTAGAAGAGTCTGTCGATGCAACTTCGGAATCTCGCGAGATGACAGAGATCGCGATCCGTTTCACGATGAGGGTAAGAAAAAAACCTCTTGTAACTTCTGTCCTCTCGACTCACGCGGCTACGTCGTTAATCTCTCTACGATTCGTTAGATCACTTCTAGTCTATAGTCCTAATTCTATGTGAGAAGGGTTGGTGAAGGGCTTGCGAAACATATCATATCAAATAAAACAGGGATTAGAGACAAAGACAATCAGGCTAGACTTCTGAGTCAAAAAAGCGCTAAATTCTATTAGCATATAATAAAAAAAAAAAAAAAAAAACAACGAGAAGCATATCGTGACCAGAAGTTTAGCCAAACGATATTTCTGTCGGAAGTAAGGGATAAAAAGTCGGAGTTGAATACAACAGTGATGTAATTGCGCCATTGCGGTACAACAATCAGAACGCTTCCTCTTTTGTAATTCTATTTTAGGAAGTTCTCTCGATTTGCACATTGCATGGCCAATTTTCGTAATTACTCCACTGCACAAAGGAAGATAAAATATAATCGGGGGAAAAATAAATCGTTTTCTCTTTGCTCGAGAAAGATAAGATCGGGTCGGTTCCGTGTTTCCGGGCCCATGCACCAAACCCACCTGTACTTACTACGCCTTCACAAAAGGGTATTCCTATTACACAATCTCTCTAATTTTCACAAATGCATCCACACCCGGAATTAATATTCGCAGGCGCGGAGACGGAGCGTACAATTTGGCCGGTTTATGGCGCATAAAATCGCATCCGCGATGAAGGAGGAAGTAGAAGTGGCACAACAACAACAGGTACACGTCCCGCGCGCTTGGGCCTTCTTAATGCGAGTGTTTCGTCTTGGCCTCTTGGTCACCACGACCATTGTTGTACGGGCCCTCTTTTCGGATGACTCCCGTAGCAGCCACTGCCTCCACTTTTACACGTAAAAACAAAGAGAACATCGGAGTCAGAGCTCGTTGCTGATGACAGAATCGATGATCTGCGCGAGCGTTCTCGCGGATAAATCAGTTTTCGCAGAATTTTTTATTCGTTGATTCGCGAGGGAGTGCAACGCGATATAAAGAGCTTAAAAAGTTGAGAATGAAAAGGAAATAAGTAAAAAAAAAAAAAAAAAAACGAAATGATATAGCGTAGCTTGAAAACACGCGTGGATTTTTTTTAACTTTGTTTTTAAAAATTTTTTACGATTTAAAAATAAACGATAAAATAATATTTTTACTGAAAATAAAATTTGATTAATCAGTAAAGAGAGTTTTATACTTTAGTTAAAAACAAAATTAAACTTTACAATTTCAGTATAATTTAGTTAAAATTTATTTATTGAATAAATCCACTCGTGGCTGATAAAAAAACAGCGCAACGTGCGCGAAGTAAGCTGCGGTTAAATGAAAGAAACACTCATGTTTAATAATTATTAAATATTTCATCTATATTAAAGGAAAGGTTTTCTGGGGACTGAATGAAAATGTATTTTGTTTTTCGGAATAGCGATTACACAAAAAACGAAACATAGACGTGTTCGCACTAATGAGAAAGATAAACGCGCCTCAGTCTTACTGCACTGGATACAAGTTTGTATCAACTCCTACGTTCGATCCGTAAATTGCCGCTGAAAAGAAATATATAACGTCAGGATAAGATGATGTCGATTTGATGATAAAAACGAATATGCGACAAATGCACAAGCGATTTCAGCTGTCAATGTAGTCTTTTGAAGTGAAGGAGAATGCCAAGTTGAAAAAGACTGCTAAGATAACAATATCCTGATCGATCCACCATGAATCGTCGATTACTACATATAACTATAAAATAAAAAATAAACTAATATATATAAATAATAACATCGAAATCCATGTAATGTACGTATACACATATAGGTGTGCATTAAACATAAATTTTATATCATTACAATTATCTGTGCAGAAAATTTGCATGTGCATGCACTGATAATTTTACAAGTTAGCATTATAATAAATAATTGAGCTTATATAAAAATATAATAATAAAAGAAAAACACGTAAAATATTGATAAAATATAACAAAGTAAAATTGCCGAATTTTAATTGTATGTATCATACTACAGCAAAGTAGAAAAGTTTATAAGTTGTGTAATATCGATATAGTCCACCGCATGTAAAAGTAGATGTTGGCACATAGATTTCGACAGAGAATGCAAAGTTGCATGCCACTAGCATTTTCGAGAACTCTACTTCTTACGACGAATTCATGCAACGTTGGCATACAACTAGCAATCGACGCTGATAGATGAAGGCAAGAGAAAGAGTGCAAATACTCTTGAGGGAAATATTAAATTACCTCTTCGATGGTAGTAAGATTCATTAGGGGCACCTGAGAGGACAAGAAGAAAATGTCGAGTGTTAGTAGCGAAATTGGGTCTCTGTTAGACTTATGAGTAAGCTAAAAAGCACGAACGAGGATCGGGAAATTGAAAGAGGAATATTTAAGACGAATTTATGCGATATCAAATATTATAAAATGTTTGAATCTCTTGTCAAAGTTAATACAATTTTTTTGACTATTTTTTTAATATACTCTCTTTGCAACAACATGACGACAGTTTCTTCGAAGTCAGTATTTCGATCTCTAAATAATTTCGAACACATTGTCAAATATGGAGACGAGACTTCCGGTTGACAGAGCCAAAATGTCAATCGACATACTACGCGTCGATTTGCGTCGTGTACGATGATGTCGCTGCCAAAACCGATATATCGTCGTAAATCATCGTCGGTTTTACATTGTTTTTCACAGTTTTGGACAAATTCCACAAAACCATTAAGAACAACCGAGATATTAGCTCCCGAAAACACTAGTATTCTATTCGATGGTACTTAAAACTTTTCTACTGTGTCTAAAAATTATTTATATGTGAAACGAAAATATCTCTAACCAATATTAATAAAATAACCAATATTAATAAAATAATTTAAATTCTTTCTATTTGATGTTTTCTTATTGACATGCAAATATTTCGTGCTACAAGCTTCTAATGTAGATCTCGGTCTGCACATAATGTCGTAAATAAAGAGAAAATTTAAAAATTGAAATTAAGAGAAATATAGAATTTTAAAAGAAACAATAATTTAACTAAGCGTACACAAAATATTTGCAGATATATAAATTCTCAAATTTACGAACTTAATTAATAATTATCGACTGATCAAATTAATTGTAATACCTGATGGCACACGTTGTGCCGCCGGTGCATCAGGTGTAGGCACAGCACGCGGAACCGTCGAAAAATCCGGCGGATGTGTTGCTCTCCAATATGCTTCCAGGTACTCGGCCACGTGTTCGCATGCATCTTCTAACTGATTCTCGTCCAAGATGACGTCGAACATCTCCGGCGGACACTGAGCCAGCTTCTCCGCGGCCACCATTTGTACATTAAGGTGACGTATCTGCGACTTTCCTCGAGATTTGATCAGCCTCTGTAGCACTTTCGGCGAGGTAATCTTCAAGTACACGATTGTCGGCGCCAGACTGGTCTTTGCCAGTTGCGACGGATGATTGATTGTGTCGCAGTCCAAAATAACTAGCTGTAATCGCGTGATATAGTCGATTAACTTCTCTTTAAAAAGAACATTTATTTATTTAAATAAATTCCAAAGTGCACATTTTATGTAAAATATAGTAAAATAAATATTTAAATCAAGTAAAATGTAAAAAATACAGAGAAACTTTTAAAGTGTTATTTTAGATTAGTTCTTACAAACCTGAAGAGTTCTGGCGAGTTCAAAAATCCTTTCGATCTCTTGCTGAACTTCCACTAAACAACTGTTCCTGCTAGTCGTCCGTTCCATAATCGCTCTTTTAGTTGGATTGTTCAGCAAAGATCTTTTCGCTAACGAGATATCAGCCATTACCCTTGTAATAATTATCCTACAATAATAAGATTTATATCAAAAATCTCATGTTTCTGTTTGTCGAATAAAAGATAAGTTCACTTAAGACCGACAGTGAAACTCGATATGTGATTCAAGAAACAGACCTGCCGTCGAAACGATGTTTGAGAAAATCGAAGATCGCCTTCTGCATCATATCCGTCACCTGGTAACCCTTGAGCGACGGTCCTACCAACACCACAGGCCTCATAGACGGTACCACGTCGTAGGGGGTTGTCGTCTCCTGAAAATTCATGCGAACGATCAGTCCGATCAATCGAGATGAATTACGTTTTGCCAATATCGGCCCCAGGATAGTCTCACTTACGTAGGACTGCGTGAGCACGGTATGCAACATTGAAACATTGAAATCAGTTAATGGCCACGTCGACTTGACACATGCGACCTCCTGCACGGCCAAAGTCCTTCCCTGAACGTACGAACGCCCGCGAGACATCCTCTTCAATGCACCGAAGGTACTTTGGCCAAGCAGCATGTTAGTAACTACGATATCGAGCTAAGGTATTAACGGCCTGCTATACAAGGAAACTAAATCGTTTCGACTAGATTTTACCACATGGTGATTTTCACCACGCGCGGCCCCGGATAGAGACGATCGCTGGACGAACGCTGTACGCGCAGTAATGGCGAAAAAAAATTAAGCAACACTGTGTTATAGTAAAAATGCGTGATTACTATTATGATTTACCAGTCGCTTCGAAAAAGATTCTCAAAACTGAAAGAACGTAAATCGTATTCTCAAATTCTTAGAATGTAGTTCTAAAAATTATCTGCGAATATACACGCAAATTTATAAATATACAAACAGTTGCAAACATGTGTTTGCAAGAATATACAGAGTGTTATAAATTTAGAAAAATAATCGCGTTATCTCTTTAACGACTGGTAAATTTAACATCTTAGGCAACGTCCATAGTGAAAGCGTATTTAGTTACTAGACAAACTGTTTTGGCGTCAACATTATTTTCACCACACCATACGCACATACGCGCACGCATTCACGCACACGCACAACTCTTTCATCCTCTGTGTGTGTGTGGTATAATAATATAGAAATATTAAATATTATGTTAGAAGAAATGTATAGAAAATGTAAAGTTCCTCTAATTATGTGAATAATCTAAAAGAATTTTCACAAAACACACATTATAAAATGTAATATTGCTGGAAATAAAACCGTTTCGACATGGACGAAGCTTAGAGTTGCAAATCTATTAAGATGCACAAATAGATCGATATTATTTGTACACAAAACTAGTATAATCATTTCTATAACATAATGTAAAGAGAATATATACGCAATTGTAAAAATTATAATTTACACTGAAAAAATTTTAGGTTTATCGCACTGATTATTAAATAATTAAATATAATATTAAATAATTAAATAATTAATTCGATTTTTAAAAGATTCTTTTGTTATATGACGTGTGTAAATGAATATTATACTAATTTAGTGTAGGAATACCAGATCACACAAGTGTAAAAGCTCAAACTGTGCAAATATTGCGTTAGGTATTCGCGACAGCGTAGTTCGCCAGGCGTTTACCGGCTTCTTGAAGAAGTTCTTCCGTTTCTCCTTAGCAGGCAGGGTTGTAAGTGTCGCCTTGCCGGGCCTCATGTTCCCGACAGTGTCGCTCTCGTCACCTGTCAAAAGAATACATTCGATTTACTTTAAATCACGCCTACATCTCGAGCGATCAACGAGTCCTTCTTTCTCTCAAAAAGAAGCTATTAAGAAGCACTCAAAAGATGTGATGCAGTTAGATATAATTCACTAATTTAGGCTCGTGTTTCTGCTTATAGTAGCGGCTAGCTACAGCAGTACTAAAAAACTCGCGTATGTCTTGATGAGTGGAATGATTACGGTGACTTACCTCCAATGACTTTAGCAATGAGACAGAAATAAATAGAGGATGTGGTAAAGCGGGAGCAACAATAGTGTGCAATCTTTTTCACGCGAGAGCAAAAATAGAGAAGCTCGCATTTCTGTGTAGACCGCAAGAAAGAAAAAAAGAGAATATTTGAAATTGTACAAAATTAAATAAATGTATTATATAGATGTGTGCTATTTTAATTGTTTGTAATATTTAACTAAATATTACAAACGTAATATTTAACTAAATATTATAATGTGCAGTATTTTTTATTCACTTGCGGACTATACAGAAATCGATCTAAAGTGGTAGTCGGGACGATATAAGCATTGGAAGCTGGTATTTGTGTGTCTGAAATAGTGGATACTTAGGACCTCAAGCAAATATATTATTTTGTATTCACATGTCTTTTTACGACCCGCCAGTAGAAACGATCCGTCCGCCTGTAATTCACTGTCGAGGATCAAGCTGAGGAAGTTCCCAATCAAGTACACCAAATTGGGTACGTATAACGTAAATTTTGAGGATGGGGCGGGGGAAAGAAAGAAGGACGTGCTAGGATACCTGGCGTAGGTGGTGTGGAACCACGTGAGGGCATACCACTCTCGCCAAGGTTGCCTGAAGACCCTCCTCGTGTCGAGTAGAGACGCGTGCCACGGGAAGCGCTCGCCTGCGATCTCAAGTTCTCCAACTTCACCGGTGACGGGATAAAACCCACGTCGCAATTCTCTTTCACGAGCCTACCAATCCACCAGTTGTTGTCGTACTTCTCCTAAAGAGAGAAACGCAGTTTATTAAAACACAATATTTGTGCAAAGAATATTATTTTAAATACAAAACTATATTTATGAGACACACAGTGTGTGCTTGCGCACCTTGATGTGAAGAAAGTCACGAACGTGAAAGCTGATGGCCGAGCCGTGAACGGGTGAATCATCGTCGATGGATCCGTCATAACTCACGTTGGTTCGCACTGCAAACGCTACCGGCTTCGACTGAAATTAAAATTGAAAAAAGCAATTTGAACGATTGCGATGTGTTGACTTGTATTATTGATAAACGTTTACATATTTTTTCATTTTTCTACTAGTCACGCGATAACAAAGACATTTATGTCAGTTATAGACACCAATAACGTTCTATTTAAGTAAAATAATATCATTAAAAAAAGTATTAGCGTTATGTTTTTAATATTCGGTTTATATGTAATAATCCGTTCGTACTTATATTTTGTTGCGGGGATTGATTATTATCGACTTTGATGACAAACGCGATGTCGTCGCGTACCATCGCGCTTAGTTACGTATCATCGCCCCCTTGCCCGTGTTATCGACTTTTCTATCGGGTCACGGTGCAGCTTCTATATCGCGATATGTACACAAACACGGATAATTATATCGCATATACGGAGTGGAAAATAAGATCCGGTCACATTGCCGCGCCCGCCGACGAGCTTCACGGCCGATCGACACATTGTCAGCTTGTGCGTGGACAACGCATTGCCAGTTACAACACAGTCGCGCGTTCCAGTAAAAGAATAAAAAAGAGTATGTATTGCGGCGATGCGGAGCGTCTCATTTTTATTGCGATGACGAGCTTATCCTCGAAGGTCGTCCCTCGCCAATCAATATCCGTTCACCGCTAAGCCGAAGAGAACTAACTCGATCAGTTCCTTCGTATTTGACGTTATCTCGTAATTCCACCTGTCATTCGAATCTTATATAGCCTTTGTTACGTAATCTATCATAAAACATTTAATGCGCCGTTTGGTCTTAACCATTTTGTTTACGAATACAAAACCCATTTTATAAAACAAATGTGTGCATCACATGTACATATTATATTATAAATAAATTAATACATAGACACAATAATTTAATATGTAGATCTTTGATAATTACATGTCGAGTAAAGAAATATGTTTTTTATAGAAAATAATGGTGATTATTTAACAAAACTTATGTTTACGTTTGTATATTTCTTTGAACATTTACAAGAGCAGTATTTGTATTCTTAATAAATTTAAAAAATCTCGAAAAATGCTCAAAGTATATCTAAAAATGTTCTCATCGTAAACCATTTCACTGTACGTGAACGCTGACATTACTGTCGCACTTAAACATTTAAAGCTGCAACGCGTTCTCGTACACGAATACTAGGTGCGAGTTTGTATTTTTCATATAGATTTATCTCTCTCTCTCTTTCTCTTTGTTGCGCTACAGGCGCGGAAAGTTACGTGAAGTTCTGATTGGCACTTCGCCGAGAGCTGCATCCTGTTCGTTTTTCTTTCGCTTTTTGTTCTCGGCACTGCGCTTTATCGCACGTGCATTTAATTCCGTCGTTTCTGATGGACATTTACTTGCTTATGACGCGGTTGTAAAATACAGCAAAAATAATGAAAAAAAAAAAAAAAACACTCAGAATCGGTAAGTAAATCCAGCACGCGTGAAAAGAAAAACGGTGCAAAAACTGACGCAACAACGCGAATAAATTGAATCGTAAAGAGGATCAATGACTTACTCTTGATCTTTCGAGTTGCTCGAGGGCCTGCCTCTCTTTCTCGCGTCGAAAGCTCTCCTTCTCCTCGTCCAGCGAGAGATCCGAGCTCGGCTGCGAGTAATTCGAGTCCGCCGAGCCCTGAAATTAAACAAATACAAAAAAACTCTTTACTATTTATTTTTATGCAAAAATATTAAATATACAATTCTATTATTTCTTTTTTATAGTAAATTAATAGTCTTAAGCAAATTTTGCATGTTGATTCGAATATCTTTGCTATCTTCTATATACAATATATGTGGTCTTACTCGTCGAAATTAAGACGATATTATTAAAGAGTTCGTGAAATTTTAAATAGTTCATTATCTTTATTCGAGTGCTTGTACATAATATTTTAAGGTGATAAAAGTTTTTAACACGTTTTAAAAACGTAATGTGTTCCACAAAAAAAGTCTCATCTCTCTTGTGAACAACAACAAACAATATATTAAACAACATTTACTTTTTATGATTATAACAAAGTTAACTATGACTTTGTCCGCGAGACCGTGAATGATAAACTGCCCTACGACGCAGTTGCTTACGTCTATCACGCTCTACAAGCAGCGACGTAGAATCTCATGTAACAAAGAAAATCGATCTAGCAAGCGTTAATTAATTCCTAATGAAATTAAATGAATTAATCGAGCATGGGAAAAGCTATACGCTCAATATTCGTGGTTGATTGTAAAAAATTTCAAATCGGTATGAAAATTAATTTGTTTGTTAAAAAAATCCGAAAAGAATCAACGCAATCGTCTTTTTGTTCATTTTTACATCAAGAAAACAAGTTGTTGAATTTTTGGTTTGGTGTCACTCAAGAAGCGAACTCAAGATTTCTTGTGTCTCAAAATCTCATCAATAACGTCTTGAAAGATGTGTATCCGGAATATAAGAAAAATGTATCAAGGACAAAGAGGATGAACTTCCAAGGCCAGTAGAGCATATCGTCCGAGCGCGGAGCTAACTTTCACTGTAAAAAAAAAAGCGAATCTCAATCGAGCGCGCGATCAACGTAAATCCGTAAATCATCGTTGCGCTGCAACGACGGATCGCACGGATGATCGGTCATGCTTCACGCCACGTTACCTAATGTAAGCCTTAAACGTGATACGCTATAGAATATCCTATATGTCTAGGAAGCGGCGCGTCTTTGACGTCGTTCGAATTTCTCTTCCTCGCGCCTCCTTGCTCAAAGTGCGGTCATGGCAATCAGTTATTTTTATATGAAAGGGTCTCGCTACCTACATCCCTTGATGATCCCTTAAGTGTAATTACAATATCTCCTGATGGGGAAAATAAACCGATAAACGTGCGCGTCATGTCACGCCTCCATTGTATAAATATATAATTTTATTTCACATCTCTTTTTTATTACATACACACACAGACACACGTCCTTGAGAAAATTTAAATAAACAAGATTAAAAAAATAAAAATCTTAAAGAGCGCAAAAGAATAAAAAATAGAAAGACACATTTAAAAGATTTTATTCTCAGTGTACCTGAGTGAATAGCTTGTTGTAGCCGGAATTGTGTTGATTGTACCCGATCATCGCCGGGAGTCACCAACATGGAACACAGTTATGATGGTGTTCTTCTGACGATGCTAATCCTCTTTCGCTCGGAGAGCCGAATCTTATTGAATCGACCCTTTAAGTTCTTGCTTAGCACACATGCTACCGCAAGTTTAATATACTATTTTCACTTTTGTCACAAAAGTCACTCTTGTCTATCGCATTGATATATTAGCGTTCGTGCCCGCTACGCCATGTTGAATGGCGCAGTGGCACAATGCTTGCAAAAATTTTCTTAAGCGCGTGTCTCACACTTTTTTCGTTTTCGTTTGCAAGCCATCCAAACAAACTAATCTTGATCTAGTTTCGAATAATGATCATCGCCTCTTCATGACGACAGGCTGCGGTGTGTTTCATATTCATGACTGAGATCCGATCCAAAACAGTCATTTCTTATTCAATTTAAGCCTGAATTAGAGTCAACTGCAATATAGTACATTGTACAAAAAGATGATAGAGAAGACAAGAGCAGACGTGATAAAAGTTGATAAACGTAGGTGAAATTGATTGTTTATTGAACACAATATTGACTTTTTGATCTACGTCGTGTTATACCGTAAAGAACATTAATTTATTCTAAAATTAGGAAAGAGAAAAATGGAAAGAGAAAAATAGAATTCTTTTCCAAGTTACTATAATTAAACCGTGTTATAATTTGCTAATCGGATTTAAATTTGCTTGGAAGTACTACGAAGAAGTTAATGCCATTCTCCCTAAAATTATCTGCTTTACGATATTATCAAAAAATATTCATGTAAGCACGAAGCATTAATAAATTCCACGCGCGCGACCACGCGGTATGAGATAAAATTATCGTATACATCACTGCGACGATAATAAGTAGTGAATCTTATCTCACGAGCTTCTATCTACACTTATAATTAAATATCCTTACGAGCTTCTATCCTTATAATTAAATATCCTACAAAAAAAGTTTTAATAGTAATTATATTCCAATTTTAATAAGACTTCTTTGACAAAGAATATTAAGGATAAATGTATTTGCAATATTTCGAGTCGAAGAGACTATTAATTTATGAAGATTTATCGTTTCTTACCGGTTTTCAGTGATTTGTGAACATTCTGACCGTTAAATCTTCACCGAAGTAACGTTACGTTTACAAACTGGCTTTAGTTCGAAACTCCGCTATGACACGGCTGATATAAATTTGCACTACTTGTGCACGCGATCAGCGTCTATACATCTAAAATATTCACGGCAATCGTAAGTGATTGAAAATTACATTGGTTGCAATTTGATAATTCCTATTGGATCAAATAATCGTGTGATCTAATGCATAATGACAGAAATTTACATTTGTCACTTTGAAGATTATAAATTGCTGAGTTTGAAAACAATAGCGATAGAAATAGAAACAGATTTTTCTGGTTCGAGAGACGCGTGCTAAGATTTTTAATTGAGCGAGATTAAATCGATGACGGTCTATTTTATCTGATACGTTTATTCACAGATTAGACAACAAACTTTTCAGCTGATTGTCTCGGTTTATAAAGAGCCCTTGAAGTAGAGAACATCGGGGGTTACTTTCGATGATACCACTTATGTAAATCGGTTGTTTACATGCTTCAGATACAGCCTACGTTCAAAAATAATTTATTAGGAAATTTTGTGATCACACATAGAAAGATCACACATTAAAGACATTAATTGTGCGACAATTAATATTTATATATAGTCTTGAATAATAGCTTTTTTTTAAGGCAGAACAATTTTACGATTCTGTATTTTATTATTATTTGTTTAATTATAACATTGTACTAGTTATGTTTTCTATAAATATTTACATCAAAAATCAACTTTAAGAACTGTAGAAAACATAAAATTCAATTTTTGTTTCTTACAAAGAAATAAAGTTTTTTCTACAGAATTAAAGAAAACATAGTTTTTTATCAGAAAATTAGAGAAAAAAAAATTTTTCCTGTATCTCTTTCACTCTTAAAATGTCTTTCTCTTCAAAATGTATAAATATAAGAGTTAAAAAATTTATTATATCAAATAAATTAGTTGTTAAATAATCTAAAAGTATTTACAAATCGCGTATACATTTATATTACAATAAAGTATATTAAGTGATTAAGTATTTAATTTGTTTAGTCAATAAGTACATCTGTTTCTAACAGTCCACTTATAACTTATTTACATAGAAAAAAAATTTTTTACATCTTCTACAAAACGTGGCATCCCTAACGTGGATATTGCGAATAAAAAAGTAGAAAAATTGAATTAGTACAGTAAAGAGATCTTCTGGAAAAGAATTACGCGTCGAGTGTCATCACGCAATTCCCCGATCACCACGTCAATCTAATAATTAATTCAACACAAAAATAACTTTGAAAGTGATCTCAGCTCTTGTCGTTATTCGAAAGTTCGAGGAGAAATCGACTTCTCTGATTTATCAAGAGATTTATTCCTATACAATCGATATTGTTAACCTTCTTGCAATTAGATATTGGTTTCTAATTTTTAGTTTAATTGAGAAATTTATGTGCAATTAAAATTAAAATATATTAACATACGGAAAGTAATAAATAAGTAAATGTAGATGAGTTTAAAAAATACTAAACTGTAATAAACTAGATTAAATATTAATAATAAAAATAAATACGGCTCGAAGGAATCAAAATAAGAAAGTAAAAACCAAAAAGCCAAAGGTCCTAGGTGTAGGTGGA